>NHOP01000162.1:0-18783 GCA_018697155.1 Pyramimonas parkeae | reverse complement strand
ACATAATATAGTGCAGGGTGGGTCATCGTTCGCTAGTAGTCAGAAGAGCAGCGTCTTTGCTGACGTGTTGAGCTGTGGTACGCTATTTTTTTGCAGTAGGGTTGATTGCAGGTGTACACAGCTTCGAAAGGACAGAATATTGCGAAAAGATGAGCGCAGATAAGTGCGACGAAATATCACGAACTATCACGCAAACAACCCCCAAGAAGTCCAGAGGATCCATGCTGAATACATATTTTGATGTCAGCAAGTGGCGCTTGAGTGTGTACTCCTCTCGCATGGCATCCTCTTCGGGTGTCTGAAGCTAAGGTGCAATCATGCGACGCAACCACGCAGCTAGCAAACCAACAAGCAGCTACACAACACCACGTTGAATGTGTACAGAAGATGTTCGTGCTCATTGGCCGTCACTATACTCCGAAAACACCGATACAGTGGTCAATGTACGTACGCAAGCCAGGGCAACGTCTTCTCCCATTGTACCTCCTGTTTAACGGTTCGGACCACACGAGATCTGTTGCCCACATACACGGTACTTTGCACAATAAGTTCCGTGTGCAGTTGTAAACCTGCTCGCGCTGGGAAATGGACAGCGATATACACGTAGCCAGGCGAGCCCCGAAAAACCAGCCTTAGGTATAAGCACGCGAACACCAAAGTGTGGGCTAGAATTACGATGCGAGTTCGCTGTGCAAATCATTAGTTTCAACACGCAATACACGTCCTTATCAATTGACTTGCCTGCTGGATTCGCTCCCGCTTCTGTTTCTTTTCGCGTTCTCGAGCTTCGGCGGCGCGTGCTGACGCGGCCTCCTCCTCTTTCTTCTTTACCTGAAACAAGCTCGATATTACAGCAAACACGGCGCCACCGTCCGTAAACCGGAAGGACAACGGTGCTACAATGGGTTTGTATCCGAGGAAAAGATTCAGACGTCGGGTACACTGGGGCGTTAGGGTTTTCAAGTTCGGCGGGCACGGTTCGCGGGAAATGGTAGAGTCTAATAGACCCGGCCACATATCCGGTGATCGAATCCTACAGGACCTGAACGGATATCAAATAATTGGTAAAGGGCTTTGTCGAGGATTGACCGCTCGTCTCCAAATCGAGACCCCGAGAATGTGGCTGACGATGCACAGGTCCCATCCTGGCAAGAGCCGCGGCGAAATTTGTTGGGTACATCACGAGCAGGTGAGGTGGTCGCAACGAGCGCTTCTGCCCTCCCCAACCTCTTGCACCATTTCCTCGAGCACCTTCGGTCTTCGCGAGAAAACTTGATGCATCTGCGACAGCAACGATGGCTGCCATGGACGTCCCTACACTTGGAAACAAGATTCTTGAAGGATTCCCGGATCCTCCAGCCCAGGATTCCCAAGGCCTCTCGTACAGAAGATGCTCCCCACATGTTGCCTTATGCTTGAAGACATCTTACCTTCCAGAGAGGGTCCGGGCATACTAATGATAGAGATTGTCCTGGTAATCGTGACTGGCAAGAAGAATCCAATCTCAATGAGTCGAGCTTGATAGAACGCAGCAGTTTTGTACTTTTGGTAAACCTTTGACAGCTCAAATTGCTTCAAATTGTCTAACAACAGAAATACTCAACTTCACAATGCAGAATTATGAACACAATTTGCCAACTGTGCTCTACCAGCGCGATCTCCGGTACACAGCAGGAAGGCGGGTGCATACCTTGGCTGCGTGTTCCTCCCGGGCAATGCGCTCTGCACGCTTTCTATCACGCTCTTCCTTGGCAGCAACAAAATCTTCCAATGCTTTGGCCTCCACGGCTTGCAGACGTGAATCCTCCCTTGCCTGTTCCTGCCTCTTTAATTCAGCCTCCTGCATTCCAACACATCAATCACCTTCAATGACAACCTTAAGATGTGATCAGAGTGCACGACACAGGCTGGAACTTGATGATTGAACAATGCGGTAGCTGTCTGTCCCAAAGAAGGAGGAGGCTATCCAAACTCGAGATGTGCAGTAATGTGCGCAATTTCATTGGAACACAGACTTGAAGAATACCGTGCATTGTTACGGAAACAAGCGTGTGACTCATTGTACATGGCTATCTTCTCATTTACAGAAGTAGGTTCCCAGTGTACATACTTGTGAACCCCTAGTACTGTTGGGAATTGAAGCTGTGGGGAACATCAACACCAGCCAAGGGCGACCAATTGTCTAGCTCGTGCCAAGGCAGGTGTACTCAGGGATCGAATCAGCGAAACTGCACCATCCAGATTTTGAGGTACTGATTTGGTGCAAGACTATCCGGTATGTGCGAACACGCTTGAGCTTGAAGAATTT
This sequence comes from Pyramimonas parkeae, assembly GCA_018697155.1. Classification (NCBI taxonomy): domain Eukaryota; kingdom Viridiplantae; phylum Chlorophyta; class Pyramimonadophyceae; order Pyramimonadales; family Pyramimonadaceae; genus Pyramimonas; species Pyramimonas parkeae. Next base: position 16,475 of record NHOP01000162.1, on the reverse strand, counting down.
GTTGGTTCGATATGGAACAGCATGATAAAGAACTTTTCGTCTTCACCCAGGGTTGCACCTTGCGTGCGTTTGCCTCGCGGTCGAGCCGGTTTCGTGTCCTCTGGCGTTCGTGCTCCGCCGCCTTCTCCACCTCCGGGGTGTGCATGTGGTGCTGGATGCGCTTCTCCTGAACATTCACCCCAGCACCACGCTCAAAGGCAACTTAGCCAGCAGGCCTCGTGCGGTTGCAGACCACCAGCCAACCAACAAACATGACCGAGGAAAACATGAGCAATATCGATACCCAAAACTTGGACCAAAAACTTGGGTCAATGGCGAACATGCCACCAGCAACATCCATACCGACAACAGGAACATCAGCAGCAGCTGGGAGTCGGTTGCCATAAAAACCACCACCAACTCAGATGGAACCCGAACACCAACAACTCATTAGCACGTTTTTGAGCGATCTACATGCACGGCCTGTGCGGGAAAGAAACCATGTTGTCTGGCAGGTCAAGCTTCGTGAAATGTTAAAACGGAAATGATTCTAGTGGATTTCTGACTTGCACGTTGTGGTAGCCCCTCCCTGCTGTTGGGCACCTGTGCACATCGCCGTTCCTTGGTGGCGTTGAACACACTCAGCGTTCGCTCCAGCTGAGCCAGCACGTCCCTGGATGCCTGCTCAGTCATACTGAGCACGCTGGTGGTGCCCAGACTGCGCGCCGCGTCAAACGCTTGCTCCCAGTGTTCGCCTTGCTGTCGGAGAGTACCATCCCATCGCTCCGCCTGCAGCCGTGCGCTCAAGATCTAGCAGTGTTCAAGGTTGAAGGCTCCCCCCAGTGCTCGTTGAGGCCGTGCTTTTCAGCCCCACCATCCGAAGGGCGGGTGAAGGGAAGCTAGTAAGAAATACATCTGGGAAAGCTTGGGGAGTTGCAGCACTCGCAGCATCCGCAGAGCGACCAGGGTGTACCAAGGGTTCAGTCGTCTAAGTGTTCGAGTTGGTGCAGGTACAGGTCTATGGCCATCCAGAGCCTGAAATAGACCTTTGGTACAATCAAGGGGGACACAGGGGCTGAATAATAATTAACAGTTCATCCGCACCGGAGCCACATTTTCCAATTAGTTACTCTGTCGTTAAACAAGAAGCACCATGATCCAACTACTCTACGTGGGTACAGAGCCAGGACAAAAGATGGAACACGGGTCACATCGAAAGTCGGAAATCCAGGAATCCACTGACATTGGAGACATGCAGCCTGCTCAACCATGTTCGCAATATGCTGGCATCCAATCATTTGATTCAGCAAACATTTGAAAAGAGTGCTGTGGGCATGTTAGTGTCAGCGTCTGAAACCTTGATGCGCGTTGTAGCATCCTCACAAAGCACCGCACCTGTCCCTTGAGAATGGAGTACTCCCCGTGCAGGTTGGTGCACTCCGCTGAAAACTTGTAGCTCATCAAGCTCAGCTCTTGAACTAGGCTGGCAGCCAACGTGTCACCCAGCCCCTTTGGTACAGATGCGCCTTCGGTGGCGGTGGGATGCTCAGTCTTGAGCACATCCTCCACCTGCAGCGCACACACACATGAACATGCATCCATCCTTCATTATATGCAATCACATCTCCACTTAAAATGTGTGACACAGTAGGGAATCCTTGGTTACTATTTCCTCCAGTCAAAAATCAAAACCCATAAAAAATTCACAATGACATGCACAATGAATGTCAGCGTCATTGCCTGCAACACAAAACTGTATACAGAGCTTGCAGAACTGTGCTACATATCCTTTACCTAGGCTGTTTCATGACTATCATGCAAATACTTATATACTCAACAGTAAACACAGATGCCTACGAGTCACGCTGCAACAAAGAGCCATTGTATCAAATAAACACCAGTTCATAGTGTAGATTCCAAATGACCCCACCAAGATTCTGCCTCAACGTATTTTCAACATTTTCAAGAACCCCATACCGAATATCACTATCCAACTACAGAAATTGAGCACAAGGGACCATCCTCACGCGTTTGACTGGAGAATAAACAACCCCAATGCTGCTGCTTGATATCACATGCAACTTGTACTGTTAACTTCCCTCGCCTGGTGCAAATAGCTCAGGCAGTAAACGACCTCGATCCTGCATGCACCGCACGTGATTCCGCACAGAGGGGTAGGTATCAATCAGCCTCGGCGACCAAGATCATCAGTCATCTGCGGATGACGAATAGACTTGTATCAGCAAGATCCCCCACTCCGAGTCAATTGTGTTGTAGTTGTCCAGCAGCTCCCCAACACAGGGAACCCACCACGGCAACCACGCCCTTCTGTTCGAGGCGAGTCCTCCATGGTTTGAGTGCGGCCACAAGGCTCTTGGCGTTGGCCTTCAAGTCTGTCACGTGTGCAACAAGCGCCTGCGCCCTGAGCTCGCAAAACTCAAGGCAAGAGAGTTAGCAGTGGCCCGCGCAAACAAGCTCAACAATACAATTCTCATTAATGCTGTAGGGTGTCCACGCGCTTTGGGAGGCGCCGCAAACCCGACCACAACTTTGGAACAAATCGCTACGCCCGGCAAAAGGCTAGAAAGGTTGTAGTAATCCAGGAAGGGCATCTAGCTGCCTGTGTTGTGGCACCTACCCTTCAGCACCACTACAGACATTCTGCATGCAGGAACCTTCGATGCAGTGGGCGCGAGAAAGACATCAGTTCGCACACCAATCTGCAAATTGTTCAAGAGCAGGTATCACATTGCAAACGGCGTTGGTCCTAACAGCGTCAGGTACCTTGCAGAGTCCGCCATGCTGGAGCACCTCAACAACAGAATCATGAATGCAAATGTACGACACCCAAGTTTGTGCAGGCCCACCAAAGATTTTCCCTAACCGCAATTCAACCTCTCAACCCCCCCTCCCACGGGTGTCCTGTTGCAGTCTTGCTCCCCGGGAGACTGCAGAAGGGACCGCTCTTGCAATATTAGGATCAGGACAAGTGGCCGACTTTTTTTGTGGCGAACAGAAGGCTTGATAGATCTCCCGCCGAATCAGCCGTTTGTTTTGCAGACAGCTACAGTGAGACACTGAGCAAGCAAACCCGTTTGAAGACAAAAATGTGCTCACTATTGAGAAGTCGTACCTGCGCAGAATCCTGCCTGGACTTGAGGACATCGTGATTGGCTGGTCATGGTAATCCGTTCCCGGGTCGCATTCGCCATCGAGGGGGCCGCCTTCCTCCGGCCTCACACCCGCCCGCAGCGCCGCACCCACCACTGACTGCAACTCCTCAAGCGTCACCATATCCCCTTTCCCAACTTTGACCCCTGTTTCCTCCTCCTCCCCTTTCTGGTGCTCGCCGACCGAGTTGAGTTGGGTGATGCATCGTACCCAGCCTTTCTCCATAGGCATCCATGTGCCCCCAGCCTCATCCACCATGCCGACAAGAGTCTGCCAACAAAGCCCCACCGTCAACGTATTCGCACTCTTTGCATTGTCCGAGCTCTTTCTAGCACAACCCGCAAAATAATCCGCAATCGATGCCTCGCATACACGCAGGACCGACGTCGCATTGCTGAATGCGGCGCCCCGCTACCCAAATCTCCGTTCACTGCCAGCTGTATCAAGACGTCTTTGAAAGGCTATTGTCACATCTAACCACGGGAGAGCAGGAGGGCACATGGGTCAGAACATACTCAGCATAATCAAGTGTCACTTATCGCGTTGCAGCGCAGACGACAATCAGCCGTGAAGGTGTAGATCAGTCTTATTGGTTCCACAAATTGCAATATTACTTGCATAACGAAGATCAAATGACATCCAGCATGGCCGACGATAAGCACTGTCAGCAATGATCTCCCACACTTAAGAATGAATTTAAGGGCTTTGGAGTCCAAGGCCGCCGACCTGTCGACAGATGCATGTAGCACGGGCACATACTCATTTGCACAGGCACTTTATGATCTAGGTACTTGTGGCACCTCTAACAGACGACATATTCACGCATTAGGTCCATCAGGCCAAGGTACGCCAATGGATGAAATATGGAACCTTAAACAAACAATCAAATCAATCTCTCAAACGTCAGCAACCGGTTTCCCGTATTTCTTGGACTTAAAAATTGCATATAATGTCGATTCGACTCCAACTTGCGTGTACTAATCAAATGATTTGTATTATGCGCTTGAAGACATCATTTGCAGCTGTCTGGCCAGTGCTCCAAGGTGTGAAGGGAGCCACGAATCTCATCCATCCATTCAGGAGGGTGCGGGTGAGGCGTCACAGCTGTAATGAACACTGCATTGTGCTAGAAAAGAGGCGGCTGTTGCATTGTCCACAAGAAACTTTAATCAAGCCCATCTAGATCCCTCATAATGGCTCCACCTCTTGCAGATAATCATCGTCTGTGAAGGTAAGGTTCACAACGGCACAACAAGCAGATGGTGTCCATAGCACCTTTGTTGCGTGGAACCAAAACTCCAGGAACATCGCGGAGTGGGCCAACGCAAGACGCGGTGCGGGTCAGAAGAGGACTGCTGTACATGCTTGAAGTGCGACACCCGTCCCAAGCATATCAGGAAATGCGTCTGAGACATGCGCACCCTCCTCATTCCCACGTGTGTAATTGCTAACAAGGAGGTGTTGCTGGAGTTTGCAAATCCAAGGAACCTTATCTTGACAGGGGCATATATGTGGTGGCTAGCGGTATCATACGTTTCGTGGAGAGGGGAATGGAGATTAAACTCTGTTGGTAAAAGACAATTCAAGCGGTGATTAGGCTGTGCGCGCCAAGTTAAGTAGTGATCGATCGTTTCATCCTATTCATCATCTAACCACCAGGAAAACAGAAACCATACAGTCTACAAGACATCCGCCACAAGTTTCTCCTCATCAGTATTGCCTTCTCATGTCTCTGACCAAATAAGGCCTTGCGCGCCAGAAATGCCGTGGTACCAACAAAAGCAGGCCGGGCAACGCAAGACACATAACCTGGAGAGACATCATACTTGACATACTTCCTATACAATCTCACAGCACACACCGCACTGTGGACCTGTGACTCTCCCCCTTCGTTTGACGTGCACCGCGCACCATGAGGTTTTCGATAGCTCGTCGTTGCGCGGCGGCTTCACTGTGCATATGCGCCGCCCTGGAGTCTGTCCCGAGGCCTGCTGGTCGAGCCCAAAACCCTCCCTCTCAGAGTACTCCACATCAGATGCACCACATTGCAAACTGGGGCAAGAGAGGTCATGACAAGCATGCAGTCTGATCTTGTGCGTTTTCACATTCGAAAACATCATGTACAATCATGAAATATGCAATGCAAAGTATAATACGAGGTGTGTGAATAAAGTACCATTGTCAGCAATATATACCAGCCTCAAGCACTGTGGAAAACATAGACATAAGAATCCCAGTAAGGCGTCGCGTTTTGTCATCATGCATGGAACCAGGCGGCTGTGCGATTTGCTTTGCTTAAGAATACTTTGCATACAGCAACACTCAAACGCATAAGCAAAACAAGCATCTCAGACTATTATGTAAAGAAGTGTGTTCATCTTCATCAGATGCGTACGAGATCAACACCACTTTGCTAGTATACCCCCATTATACATCGAAAATGGGATTTGACTGCTACTTATCAACTGTACGCAGACTTGCGATGGAAATTCTGCTTATTGATTGCATGGGACTCATCGAGATTGAAAGTCACCTTAATATAGTGAAATTGAGCACATGATATTGTGTTACATGGCAACATTTCATCATGCATTCTAAATATGAAATTTGACCGACCACTAACGTCTGTCAACTTCCATGCAAGATGGAGAACAGCGCAGCAGCACGAAAGCGTCAAGGTATCTTCATACATGTTGGCTGAGGAAATGATAACTTGATGGTGAAGATGATTGCTTTATGACGTAGGTTTATTGAAGGCCTAAACGTTCTACAATCCAGGATGTTGTGAGCAGACATGTTTGGTGACGGCTGAGAACAAATCCTATGGGGTGCACCAACAAGCTGAGCTTAAAAAACTGATACCTTGCTGAATGTGAAACAAACGACGAGTTTGCCTCATGTCGATTCACACGCATTAGCAGGCTACACTGATAGGGATCACGAGATACATTCTCCTTGGATCCAACCACACTAATTTTGACCTTATACATGGGAGTTGAAGGACAGTCTGAGCGAATTCAAGGCCCTTTGGGTAAGGGTCCTGCGCCCATATATACACCCAACCCCTCTGAACAGCTCAAGATCTGCACCTGAGGACGAGCTGCCACCTGGTCTGCCCGGCGGCTTGTAGGCATCAATCTCCAGGCGCTCATACGCGCTCCAGCCGCCCCAGCCCGTGCTATTCTTAGCTCTCGCCTGACACATCGCCACATCACCGCCACGTCACTGCCAGTCAGCAGACACTTGTCGCACAGCATGAAACCCAAGAGTATCTTCGTTGAACGACACAACTTCTGATAAATACAATAAAGAGGGTCTTGATCGCACCTGGATGCAGTAGTACCCCTCTGCCAGCCACAGCTTGCTGAAGTTATTCGGGCCATGATATGCTATCTGCAAAACAAGCAGAAGGAAAAAGAAGTAAGTTCCTCGTATTACAATCAGTCGAGAAACCTAAGAATAAACCTGCTGTTCGGAAGGATTGAGGATGACGGTTCATGGCAATCATACCCTTGTATGGTGTACCGTATACGCAGGATTTATCGAATTCCAATGGCCCAAATATGTGCTGGAACGTAACTTGCTCCTGAAGCGAAGAAGGTATCCATCCAAGGTAAGATGGATACCCCTGCAACACCACAGTGGCATAAACCCTGTTCGCCGGGCATGTAAATATGAGCAACGCTATCTACGTCACTGTGATCTAGAGTGCTAGTATTCTCCATATGTAAAACCACAGGGAAATGTATTGTTGATCTCCTTGTTTGTCAACACATCGCGCACGTGAAAAGCCAGGCCGTCGTTAATCAAAGCAATAGTTCAGAATTACGAACTTGGAAAGGGACCACGAACTCCTGCAAGCTGAAACCATTCACAACAAACCATCCTGCATTGGCTTGCCTGGTGCATACCCAACAGCAAGACGAGGTCATGTTAACTCCGCTGAAGACTGAACATCCCGAGACCTTTCTCGAGTCTTGCCAAGAAAGCCAACCAGTACTACGCGAGCACAACTCAGGCCCAAAGGGTGTTTGGCACGTTGCAGCGATCAAAACAGCTGTCAACCCAATCGCGTGCTGACAATGTCAGTAGGCCTAGTTTATGGGGCGTTAGCTTGTTTCCTGAGGTCAAGTGCTGACATTGGTAGGCATTACCTCGCGCGATGATTTATCAGAAGGGCCACGTGGGCTGCCAGGTCATCTTCGATAAGCAAGAGCTCATATTAACCTCCTGAACAATCACCAGGGTATCTGGTGGTACACAGGTGCAGGCCCTCTTGATTGGCTGCACGACGCACCGTGAGCTGGCCTTCCTCGTCCAATACTGGCGGGCCGCCTCCTGGTTCTACAAAAAAGTAGCCCAGCTGGTACTCCTGGATCTGTGAAGCGTGCTCTCCTTGCGTGCAGAACCAGTTTGCTGAGACGAGCGCAAACCGCCTCTGAGGACGCAACCGCCCACCCCAACACCCACGTCTTCGCGAGATCACATAGGTGAACCATGAAAATCCTGGCTTGTTTCTTCGTAAAGCGCCCTGCAGAGGCGTCCGCAAGCGTGGGGGTGCAAACGACCCATAGACTTTGAGCAGACGCAATAAATCAGCAGACGATTCACAAGAAAAGAGTCTCTATGGATTCTAGGCGATGAGTGGTAGCTTGTGTTGGACTGTGCACAAGGGTGTCAAGGAACGCATTGACGACTTGTGGAATTTTGCATGTGGCTTTCGTCCACAATATTCCTGCCCAGTGGGTGGGAGATCCGTCCCAATGATGAACATAACACCTACCCAGTGAGAACCAAGCCATGCAAACAATTTACACAGATATACTTAATAGCATCACAACACATACCTTCCCAAAACATTTTCAAGAATTACACCAGGGCTTTCCACATGAAGGAGCACAGCATAAATCCAAAGGGACGCATGCCTTGTCGAAAGCGCACATAAAGGCACCTAGGGTAAATTGCCATGAACGCCTGAAAGCCATTGCGGTCACATGCTTACCACACCCATGTTTGATCCTGCACAAACCTCAGATTGAAGGACTGACACGATGCTAGAACGCAATTCATTTGCTATTCTATGTTTCCCTGCTCACAGCCAGGGTGAAACAACAAGTTCCCAGTCAATCTGACTCATCAACGGCTTGTTCTGGTGGTCCCTATGTAAGGTGGCAGAGCTACGAACTCCTACATGCAGAAAAACACTCCCTTTTTGAGAGCAAAGCTGAGAAGGGCACAAAGGCTCTTCCTCCTCGACAGGTCACTTTTCACTTCTGAAAAATTTGAGTTCTTGCCTTTTGGCCAAGGCAGGAATCATCAATCACAGAATTCGAAACTGTTCTCTTCATTGGTCGTGCAAGGTTCTCCTCGCTCATGCCTTCCACGGTTCTCATGGTTCCCACGGCACAAGCTGATACCCGTTTCTTTCGTTACAAAGTAATAAACTGGCAAAGAGAACAAATCTCCAAACTGCGTCCAGAGATGCCCTCGAGTCGAATTCCTACCCATGGGAGACGGGGGTCCCTCTTGCCGCGGAAACAAAGCAGGGAACTTATAAGCCTCAGCCTTGCTCATCCAAGGGATTAGGGTTACCATGCAAGATGCATACCCTGATTGTAACCGGAGAGGGTTCAAACAATTTGCATGCGGCACATGAACCATGTACCAATGGGGCAAGAGCCCCTCCAATATAGTGTTTTTGAGTCTCATACGCCTTGGAAAACACGTCAGACATGCGTTCGGAAGCTGGATCAGTCTACACAGTCGGCCGACGGTTCTCCCAGGACATGCCCATCAGGCGATGGGTGCTGTCCCTACCTATTAGCACTGGGCAAGCTCATGCTCATGATACAAAGCACAGGGGCAGATCCTGCAATTTCCTCATTTTTATCCTTCGTATCGCAGGATGTACGAACAATGCTGTGGGCTAGTATGCGACTTGTGATCATCCATTCAGTTTAACGGGGCTCGTCTGCAAATGCACACACATGAGCACGGCAGACGCGCCCCGTGTATGGGAGCACCAAACAATCTACACCTCCTCTTCGGCTCCAAAAGCGCACCTTGGTTCGCTCGATTCCTGAAGGCGCCGTCTTCAGCGCTGGGTCCTGGCGGGCGACTATCAGCTCCATAACCTCCAGCTGGGGCTTGCGACAGACGTTGGGCAAGGAGCCCGTTAGCCTCAAAGTCGGGCCCTGCTCCCTGCGTATGCACAGTGAGTCCCGCACGCAGGCGGGCTGAGTCAGATGCATGCACAACCTCATGCACCTTTTTGTACATTCATGTCTTCATGTACAACAGCGGAAGCAGCGGCTCGAGCCCCAATCGCTCATGACTAGTCTCTGTCAACCGTCCAGGTAAATCGGGCGGTGGTTTCGATGATTTGTGGGCTATCAAGATTCTGAGCCAACTACAGATGTAGATGGACCTGAAAATTCGCACAATTCTGTAGACAGTCTTCGTACAATCCAAGGTACACTTCAGGTCTTGCACGGGTCTCAGTCGTTGTTCGTGGGCATAGAACAGTACATATATGATAAGTTGCTGTTTCTGAACAGGAGGGAATTTGTAGCAAGCATGGAGAAAGCGCAATATGGTAAGGCCAAACAACTTGACCTCGTCGTCATCGCGCCAGTAGACCCAACTTCCGTTGGCCGTCAATTCCAGCGCACTGGCTCGTCCTTTGTCATAGCGTTCATCGCTAGGACAACAAACAACATATCTGCAATAGAAAGGACAAGTACCCTTTGCACAGGGCCGGAAACAAGGAAATCTTGAACACCTATGTACCAGATGAAAACACACATGTGATGACACATAACGTGGAATGTAAGGAGACGCCATATGTCATCCTTGACAAATATAAATGTCTTGATCTGCGCTCATGCGTGTTCAAACAGGCTTGGTGTTGGCTGCATCACATCACTGTCAGGCAACGATTCTCAAGCTCTGTTTGTTGACACATTCTTGGTGTATAGATGAAGCGGTCGTGCACGTTTGCTTGCAGCATCTTGGATGAAACAAACACACAGAATAATATGTACACCCTCCTGAACACATCACACAGCAGCTTGCGTTCAAATCTGGTCTTTGAGGCTCCCTTTACCAGGAACACATACGATCATCGTGGGTGGTTGGGAATGCATGACACCGTCTCTGCAGGGATTGCAGGCATGGATCCTGTGGAACACACATCTTCCAGAATCTGTGCTTTGCATCTGCAAGTATGTGATAGGCTTGGAGCACCTGTCCTCGTAGTTATATTGCAGACACTAGAATGTAGGGTGTGTAAACAGTTGATGCGGTTTTCCCGCCTAGCTGCGAGGGGTCATGCCCCAGCATATACAAGCATGAACTCTGCCCTCTCCCAGAAGGCAAGAAGGCATGTCAATTGAATCGCGCGCCATAACAAACAAGCTCTACAAGGTGATCTACAAACCTGTGTACCTGGCTTCAAAACATATGATTGGATTCAAAGAGAAGAACATTTCTCGTCGACCCTGTCGGAATAGTCCACAGATGTTTTCACGTCCATAAAAAACAAACACACCGAATGTTCCATACACAGACTGGTACTGGTGTGCAGGCTCTGTGTAGCCTCCGAGCGGATGCCACTCCGAGGATTGTGCACGGATGTATCCAAGATGTTTACCCATGTACTCGACGCCGCATACGCCATTGCAAACGTACACACCCTCGATTGACTTGGGAGTGCCGCAGGCGGCCTGCTGCTGCCTCCCATCGCTCTGCTTTGCCCAGGCCGCGCTGCTTAGTTGCATAGCCCTTGTTGCGCTCGGCTCGACGTTCTAGGTCGCGTGCAGATTCACGCCCTCCCCGCTGGTGCAGGAACCTCCCCCCCAAAGGGATCCATGAGCATGTCGTTGCCCACAACCACCACATACATGGCAACAAGATCAATCCAATGAGAAGGAGGAGACAACGAACCAGCTAGCAATTAGTCGGGCCACACCCCAGCACGCACCTCGCGCAGCTTGTCCAAGTTTAATTGCTCTCTCTCCCGTTCTTGGCGAGCAGCCTGCGCCCCCAGCAACATAGACGAGTGAGACAAGGCTCTGCTTGTTGTTACCGCACGCATCCACCACAACCACCACGACGCAATCTCGGGTGGCGCAGTGCTGGCCTAACTATCCTATGGCTTTGATTTGTACGTGCTGAGAAGCCGCTACCCGAGTCGGAGCATGTAATTGATTAAAATTTGAACTTGCAGTCACCTTTTTTTCAATCCAAAAATTCAGCAACGTGCTTGACCGTCTCGGCTTTTCGCACATTTCTGCGCTGTACATCCACTACATGTGCAATAAGTATATAGGGTTAATGGGTTACCTCATAAGCCTTGGTCGTCGAATGTGTCACCCGATGCAGAGTGTATGTGAGAGTGCCCGGCATGGGACAACAACTACAGCGATTGTTGTTTTGAATCGATACAATTGAACAACTCATTGCAAAGAACCATTTTCACGCCTAGCAGCTGTTTGAGCAGTTCCACCAGGGCTAACTGACTATCAAAGCTACATAGCCCCACTTGCTAAGGCACTCTTCAACGATCCTCGAACCCTAACACCTCACAAACCTGAATCTAGGGCCGAGCAACTTGGGAAGTAATCACACGTCGTCAAGCAACATCAAGTACTGACATGCAAGCTTGCATGGCTGGCGATCCGCTGGAACAGGCATAATGTATGTATTCTGATGATGAACTATTTTGGTGTGTGCGCACTGACTGTATTGACTCAAGAGAAGTGTCATCGGAGAATTTCTCCGGTGTCACACACCTGAAATTGTATTGTAGAATGGTTAGAGGCTCTGAATAGTGAGGCACGCATACACCCAGGAAGCGTAAATGTACAAAGCGTACTACAATTAACATTAAAGTCGCTCTAATTGCTAAAACGGTGTAGCACCATGTAGCCAACGTAGGAAGTTACCAACTATTTCACAACACTAGTACGCGCTTGACTGCCAATCTTTTGGGCACATCAACAGGCACTACAGAGGTCAATGCATAGGCGACGAACAAATGACAAAACTTGATGAAAGGCGACACCACCACCAGCGATACACTGCATGGTGCGTTCGCAAAGGATTTGAGTGGGAAATTCGATGATTTGCTGGTGTAACTTTATTGAGAACAGTACCTCATGGCATTCTTATTTCAAGTCAAGGATTAGGCAAGCTGTCCGACTGGCGCTTTGGATGTTATATGAGCATTGATAGCCCAGCCATCCTTGCTCTATATTGCATCAATAGCAATGTGAGGCGCACCGCTACTTTTCTGCATCCGTATGAACATAGTGCTTGCACACCAGCTTCTGACTGTGTATGAACCAAAATCTGTTTATTGGAAGCGTGCAAAGCTCAGCAGCGCTTTCCGGCAGTGATGATGAGATACGTTTCGTTGGAATCGGTGCTATGCGTTGAGCTGGTGCTTGAGGGTAAAGGGAACGGAACGCAAACCCACAGGGTGGGAAGCCACATCGTCCTAGTCATGTCCCAAAACAAAACAGTCCTGTAATCAGTGACTGTCGGTATCACTGTAACCCGTGAAATAGGGTAAAGAACTCGTGGCACAAGTCAAAAAGATGTTTCTCCTCGTTCCTGTTGGAATTTGCTGGGGCTATTTGAACTCGCATTTGTAGGTCGCACAACCAAAAGCAGCATATTCACCACGGCGTCGGGACACGCAAAATGCAAAAATCCAAAGCACAGTTAATTGGCCTTCAAGTCACTTCCTGCCATTCGACTAGGGAGCACCACCCTGGCTGTGACATGTTGTCGGCTTCTGGGAAGGACAACACCGATTCCCCAACAAAACTGTAACTTTGGCAACAAGCAAGTGGAGAATGAAGCACCAAGACCAGTAGAAGGTCCTGGTGGTAGGTGGGCTTGCCTCGGCGATGTCCACGCGCGCGTACTGCCCGCCCTCCTCCCGGCGTCGCGCCCCAAACGCGCCCTGCCCCCTGCGCGCATCCAGCTCCGCCTGAGCCACGTACCCCTCGTGGTCGAGCATGTCCAGGTACGCCCGGCGTCGAGCCGGGTGGCGCAGCGTCTCTCGGGCCTCCAACAGCAGAGTCATTGCCGTCGAGTCATTGCGCGTGTCCCCCGAGCGCACCCGCCGCTGGAAACCGCAACGAATATGTTCCTGGATCTCCTCCTCCGCCACCGCCGCCTTCAGTACCAGCTCCGCCTGGGGCCGTCGGGCAGAGGGGAGGGGGGAGGAGAACAACACCGACAGCAGGCCCCTGATCAGGACAACCACCACAAGATATTGAGGTGCTGCGGGCGGATCCTGGTTCCAATTGAGGAGTGGAAGCAGTGACAGCTCAGCTTGTGAGACATACAATTCCCGAGATGAGGTTGGCCCAAGCTAGCGGTTAATTGTCATTGACATGCATGTTCAGGTTGTGGGTGGGCATTTGATTTTAAGAATATTCCGCATCATGAGCCAAAACAGGCTCGGTGGTTCTCAAAGGCTCACACATACTCGCAAATACAAGGTGCAAGCATGAACTGCTAATAATCTCAAATGCAGACACACCGCCCGCGCACCCCCAAAGCACTCATGCTTCTGTACACGATCAGCCACAGACGTCGCATGCCACCATCCTCATATTCAAAGAGTGGATGCATACTTGTGATGAGACATGGCAACATGACCCCTTCTCATTTCAAAAGAAACCTCGTTGGCTGAGCCACATGCTTGCGTCACATTTTCAAAGGAAATCCTGGTAATCCATGCATTGAGTCAAACGCACACAATACAGCACAATCCAAGGACACCTGTCTCTTGATCCTGGTAGGACTCGCATGAGATCATTGCCGTGTTGATGAATGTGAACCTGGATCGAGTCACAGGGGAGTACAGAGTGCAAATCACGCATTAGAGCGCAACTGTTTACTTCCCAGTCCCCCATCGAAATTCTCTCAGACGCGGGTTCGACTGGACCCAACAAGAGGGAGCAGGCGCTCACCTGCTCCAGGCGGTCGCTTGCTAGCTGGAACATGGGCGTCCAGTACAACGCAATCTTGATGGAATCTTCATTATTGTCCTCCTTGACGTGGGCGGAGGGACCCGCGCTTCTGCGCATGTCTTTATGGAACGCTTCAAACGACAAGCCTGCACCCAACACTTAACCGCATCATCTTCGTCTGCTCTTGCATGTGTGTAGTAGCTGACAGAAGAAACAGCCGCATCCTAGACGGTCCCCCGTGAAAATCAGAGTACGCAACTGAGCACGGTGACCAATCATTCAACCTGAACTCCTCAAATCAAAAGCTGAAAATCCTGGCCCAGCAAATTGAGAAACCGCGTCTTAAGCGGCAGTCGGGGCGTGAGACAGGCAGGTGGTGTACGATCAGCAAGCAGCAGTAGCAGCCCTGATGAATGACACCGAAGCAGGGAAACCAAATGAACATGGGCCCGACGAAACGTGATGGGACTTATACCTTGACTGCAAGAGATGGCAGCTACGCCGTAGTGGAACAAAGCTGAATAGAACAAAGTCCTAACTTCAACCTAAGAAATCAGTGGACCAAGCCAAATACATGTGTGGAAGCGTTCAAGCGAGCAAACGTTTGGTTGTGTGGAATGAGAGGGAGAGTGAGATGGTAGCTTGGCGTGCGGAGCGGAGAAGTGATTTTGCATACAAAAATATTATGAGGCATGACCCATTACAGTAAGGTAGCAAGATTCGCAACGTCCCATCATGATTCTGCAAAGCATTGTGCCAGGACAAGAGGAAGTTGTCCATGATACAGAACATGGAATCCAAATCGTAGAGTTCTGTCCATGTACATCAACATACATATCCATATGCAAAGGGATTCAGTGCATGACAGATTTGACGTGCCCACTCACCCAGTGGGTGGGCATCATCACCCTATACATGCACTTCTGCACACGGATTGGACTCATATGTCATCGGAAACAAATATGTGGTTTGGTTTTAAAAAGCCGTGATATCCGATTGTTCAAATGAAGCATGCGAGCCCAATCGCAATTTCTGTTTCCTCATAGGGCGATTTGCACAATCAGTGCAAGCAGCCTCGCACACATTTGAATATATTAGAGTAGCACAGTCCAAGGGCACGCGCGCTGCTTGTTGGCAGCGAACGGTGATCATTGCACATCTGTTCAACATAACAGTGAAATACATGCATTAAACACGCATGCAAAATCTACACCAATATGCACAGGATGTATTGTGTACATGCAAGGTGGGATATGTCTTCGACACGGTGGACACACCAAGTAGGCGCCTAAATGTAAGCTGTGGCACCAAAGTATTGCTGCACATACACGTAGAGTATCACGTGTATGTCACACTATAGCGCACTGGGATGAAGCTTCGAAACGCATTTGCAACGAGTATGCGGTTTACAGTACACAGCATACTTCTTGAAAATACGCTTCTAGTGCCATGTACAAAGATCATCATGTTCTAAATGTTGCTTGTACAAAATACCGGATATATCGTTTATGAACTAGAACGTTGAACACGCAATACGTCGTCAACATGACATCACGGTAACCATGCACAGCAACCATATATCGGGATGAGGCTTCATGATACAACTGCATATACAGAGCGCTACTCCATTCATTGTGTTATTTGTATGTGTCCAGCATCTACTTGTTAAGGGGAAGAAGGCTTCGCCGCAACAATACAGCACCTGCAGGCTCCATACGGCGGCGGCGCGGTGCTGTCATTTCTCGAACCAGCACTGGGCCGTTGACCGCATCTTGATTGGAGGAGTACTCCAGCAGCAGAGGCTGATAGAAGTCGACGGAGGCGGTAGAAACGCTGAGGGCGAAACAACACACAAGGTCGCAGGCAAGCAACACTGGCTCGAAGAGCACACACTCACGGGTCTGGGCCAAAGTGAGACAGCCACAGCAGCACTCGAGGCGGAGCTGGGAGGGATGTACGCGTACTCAGACGCAAAAGCATCACGGAAACATACCATAATAGGGCTAGATGCGAGAAGAACTCACAGCAAATAATATATCAAGTTCGAAAAATTGCGCACACTGGCTGTAGCTTCGACGATTCGTAAGGCCGCATTCCACATCGCAAAACACACAGTAAAACGCGATGCCCACAGTATAAGAGCTCAACAACCAGGTTGACTGATGATGAAATCTCAGCCGTGGCTGCTACCTCCCACACATGGGTACCAATATAGTTGGGCCAGGAGACGACCGATGGCATGGCTGAACTGACTTGAACAGTATTACAGCTGAACGCCTTTCCCAGATTAGACCCAAATTTGAACTTGGCAGGAGCCCTAGGACATGCCTTTTTCTT
>NHOP01000161.1:0-18815 GCA_018697155.1 Pyramimonas parkeae | reverse complement strand
TGCAACAACAGTCACTTTAATCAGACAAAATGAGCGCTCTAGCTGCTTCGAGGCAATTGTCAACTCGAGACAACAAATTGGGGCGGCATAAACAGTGTGAGGGAAAGAGAGAAGTGTAAATGTAGGTGTAAGTTGCTATGCACTCGTACCACACAACACATGTGATGCATCAAACAACTAAGTCACCCATGCTGGATGCCTAGATTGTAAAAGTCTCAGATTTAAACCCCGTATTCCTAGGATCAATCCCCAGTGAGGGAGGTTGTAGCCTCTGCTGGTGGATGCCGCAAGGCATACTCTGTGGCTGGTAACCTCCGCTTTGTGAGGGATAGTACCATTTACACAAACACTCGCCACGTCATCTGACTGGTCGCCTATGATAATCATTACGCAAATGAAATCATAGCTTTCATTTCCGTGAAAAAAACAACACCACAACAGGTGCCGCAATTGCCACAATGGGAAGCATGGAAACATAACTGTCCATTGGAAATTCTGAACCGTAATTTCATGGTCACTTGACCACCTCCAAAGGTACCTCAGTGTGACCACTGACCATTGCCCAGGTACTGACGCCAGTACTTTGCTGTCTACATCTAAGGGAACATCATCCCAGAAACTAACCCAAACCTACAGCTTGCATCAACAAGTACACAGATTCAGGCCAGTGGGAAGAGGCATACCTTGCATTGGACACTGCCTGTGGGACAGCGGTGGTAGCTATGATATTTGAAACTTCAGTAGCCAAAGCTATGGCAACGTCCAGACTAGTTTCACTGGACTGTTGAATAGCCTTTGAGTTTGTTGAAAAAAGAAGATTGTGGTGCTCAGAAAGCTTCATCAATTGCACCTGTGAAAAAAAGCAACCACGAACGAACAAAATGCTTTATCACATGTGCAAGTCTGAAAGCTTTGACCCTGACGTGATCCCAGCCCACATACACTTGATTGCATAGAGGAGCTCTAAAAAAGGAACAAAGACGAGATTCACAGGCATCGGTGCAGGTGTTCCATATGCATCATCTGCTCAGCGGGGAAGGTACGATCAACTCAAACTCAAGGCACAAAGAACTTCAACTAGTTTGTGGTGAACGCTGCAGACATGTGTGTATAAACAGAGTTCTTCATCCAATATGGACAGGGTGCCATGCCTCTTCACAATAGCTGACGCTGCCAATTCTCTTCCGTGCTCTGTTTATCACCTTTGTAGGGAATACACATACATCCCCGCAGCAACAGGCATATCTACAAAATATAAAAGGCAGTGCCAAAAATCCTGATTCTTGACCAGAAACACATACATACACCTGTTCATACTTTATGAGACACACCATGCATATCGCCATGTACATGATGTACATGATGATCGAACATCATCACTGCATCAGTGATCAAGATATTGACTACAGAGAATTCTTCCATTTCCGTTTGTTACTACCACGGCACTGTATGGCCTCTAAAGCGTGGATTACAACATCCATACAAAGTAAGCAGACAGACATCATCTCTGAATCAAGGAAAATCTTCGCCCCAGGCAAACTATTAGCATTAGGCCAGAACAGGAGGCAGACATCAGATAGTCTACAAGCCATATATGCTCCTAACGTGTCGAATCAATCATGCCAAGTCAGAAAAGATATCAAACCTGGATCACTCATCGGCGCAAATTGCCCACCCTGGGGTGTGCTGGATGTAGTCTCTCTCTGGAGTCCACCCCTGACGAATTGGTGTAATACAATTCACGTCATTTCAACCATGCCAGACATGCTCAAACTGATCACCTGCTACACCCAAACTATGATTTTTCATGGTGTTGTCACTCTTTCCTTGACTTACCAATTCGCTTTTCAGTCGCGTGTGCATGGGAGCAAGCTCCGCATACTGTGGCATGGGCGCAGTCAGCAAAGCTACTGTCTGAGTCAGCAGCGCCGCTGGTGGGGGGGTTGGAGCTCGCTGCGCGACCGCCAGCTGGCATGCCATCTCCGGGGACACCCATCGCTGAGTAATCTCTGCCGCCATGTGGCGGTGCAGGGCGGTGCTTGCCTCTAGCATGCTCTGCAGAGGTTGGTGCAAGGGGGTAACGTCCATACCCTCGGGCCACACACTACCCTGCAACAGCAATCGCACTAGCACCTCAGCATTCAAACCCACAAAATATTGAGTGAGTTAACGCTTCCGTGCAATTGTAAACACTTTCACATTTCACAAAGAATACCATTTGGAGAAACCTAAGGGGCGTGGCCCCAACCCAACTTTGGAGGAGGCCAAGTCAGCTGCCTTAGATCATGAATTCCAAATCGTCACAACAGGACCATCACAAGCCAAGCTCTGGAATAGGGCCACAGTCAACACACCCAGACCGTAGAATCCAAGGGGATGAAGCTGTTGTATGATCGCTATCAAGATGGCATTTAAGAAAATACACAACATATAAACATGAAGATCCGCATGTTACACCCCAATATTGCCTTGGCACTCCGAGGCAATAATGTAGACACTATTGCCATGGAACAGGCAGCCCAGCACCCGTGGCCAGCAGGGCATTAATTGCATACAAGCGCAGATCAATCAAATTCATCAATCGTATCACATCCCATCACAAGAAAACATTATACTGTGTAAGTAGTCCCTATCGTCCCTTCACGGGCACATATCATTGAAACGCCGCCGGGGGCTTTTTTGTCAAAAACGCCGCAAGGCTTGGCGTGCTGTTGTATTTCTCCACCCGCAAGGGCGCTGGAGCAGGTTTGTTGATCTACTTGAGCGGTGCAGTGATGATTCTAGCCACCAGATGACAAGTGCAGTATCCAAGCACGCGCAGCCCAACGGTAAAATACGCTTACAGCATACACGCGCCGCAATGTGCGAGCTTCGGAATACACTCCAGCATCAGAATGTACAATCTAGCAATACGAACCAGGCAACAAATAACTCATGAACAAAACACATCCATTGAGCAACAGGGAACTTGAAATTGTACATATCCGGACATGACTTTTACCGCAAGGGGCGTTGAATCATGACAATAGCATCGCGCACTCTCTTTCCGTGCACAGAGCAACACTTAAAACCAGTGTGTTAGGACCAAACATATGTTGCATCATCCGAGTGGAACGTATCTCGTCATTCTCACCAGGAAAGTCTGCTGATCTGTTAACATCCAGATGAAATTTGTTTCATTTGCAGTCAGGAGTCGGCATGTGAGCTCTGCTTGTTGATGCATCCCCGAGGATTTCTTCGATTTTAGATTGTTACAAAGAATATGTGTCTCTTCTCTTTAATTGCAGATTCCAAAATAAATGGTAACATTTCGATAAACACAGATGAAATAGTAAACCAAGCAAGCACATCAGCTTTCCCAGCGAATGTGTACATGAATATTCCGTCATGCTAGCGCCTTGCTGCTCTGTGCTCTATTCAGCGTGTGCTGCCACCAATGTCTGTTGTCAGTTTGTAGTCCAAATACAGAATAAAGGATGAACTTATTTTTGCCAAGGGTCACAACATCCGGTGGTCAATTCCACTCAAATGAGGCAATCCTCGATTGTGACATGACGCAACTATCCTCATCACTGGAGGTGGACCGTGGATAGGCATGGAGTATGATCATGGGAAGTTGTCTGAACACTTAACCCCTGCCTGGCAAGTCATTGAGTCCAAGCGGTCCCACAACATGGTCAAATACAACAGACACCGCAGAAACGGCATCAACACTGTTTTTCTGTGGAATATATTTGATACATTTCAATCGTCTCCATATTGAAAGCGGTGGATCTATCAGATCAGCAAGTATTGCCCAGGGAGCGCATGTATAAGTGCCAGAGCTCACACAAACATCCCTGTCGCCGTCATCACCAGCCTTTCAAACATACTCAACAAAGCCCTCCGAAGACTCGCACCAGCAGGCCCAGGGCAGAGGTGGCGCGCTGGCGGGCGCGAGTGGCGGCGTCTCCACTGAGGAGCACCAACTTGGAATGAGCGGCTGGAGGGGCGTCGTCGCACTGCCGCGCGTACGTCGGATGAAGCACCGCCTGCTCGCTCAGCGCCGATGCTGTTCTCCCGACCCGGCCCACCCCCTTTAAACACCCTTCAATGCCCCTCGCACGCACACCCCCTAAACAATAATCTGCAAACAATACAATACTTCCACTCTCATGTACAAGAGTCAACCAGTCGAGAAGGTTGCCTGGCATGAAGTCACCATTGACAATAGCTATTTATTGATCTTAGACTTTGCTCTCGTGCGCAAAAACGCAAGGGAAATTGCCAGGACAGAATGGGCCACTAGCCAGATTACACACTGTAAGTCAAGTGGTGGGAATTGTCAGGAGATGACACTGTTTCATATGCGTCAAACTCACCAGATCATCACGACAAGATCGCTGATAATGGTGTCCAGAAGACACAGACATATGAACCTCAGGGACGAAGGAATACAACACAACCAGAAGAGTAAATTTGGCATGTGCAATGACAACCGCAAGGGCACGCTGGAGGTGACCAAACTATAACACGTGATAATCCAACAAAGAGAGATAGAGCTTTCTTTACCCATGAACAGCAGACGTGCAGGTAACGACTGCACAAAACAATACAGCATGCTTGTGACCAACTTTGTTCATGGGAAGGCGCAAAGATACCTAAGCGTGGCTGAACGCAGACCACCCCTCTGCGCATCATGTGACATATGCAGGGACATACAAATATCCACCAGCAGGCAGCCATGTCCACTGAGTCAGGCTCTGAATACCACAATTTACAAAGGTAATCCGAAAGTCACACCCCAAACAAACACAGTACATTGCAAGGCATAGAATGTAAAGACAAATCTTGTCACTTCCGTTGGGAACCGCGTTTCATTAAAATGTTGGAACTTAACCAATTTGATGCCCCAGGCAACCCCAAAAAAAAGTGCACCTGCGGGCGTTGCGGTCAGGCCACACCACGAGCCGACCCAAGGCGCCGCCGCCTCCGCCACAGTCTCCCCAGAGCAGCGAGTGATCAACAAGCACCACACGCTCTGAGACAATCATCCCCCAAACATTAAGGCCAAGGGAGGGTGAAGATTTGCAGAAAGACGCGAAGCTCAGTCAGCTATGTTTGATGGTTCATATCGGAAGATCGTTAGTGAACCCTTCTTAATTAACCCAAGCAAATTGAAAAGGATATTCAATTACTACTGAATCCCTCGGTTCATCCGCGTGCAGTCTATGAACAAGACTGGAATGTACCACGCGGAGTGATTAGAAAGCACGCCGGACACAATCTGTTGGCTTCACCCATCCACAGCACAAGCCTCAAAGGCTAGCTTCCTTAGTTGTCACGTGAGACAAGAACACATGCGACAAACAACTTGCGAAGAAATGCCTCTAAGCATATTACGCTAGTCTATTTGATGTTTTCTGACTACACCGAAGGCTCGGTTGCTTCACAACTCTTCTAAACTGCACATATGGAGGTGTGCAAGAGTCCCAGATTTGACGCAAACCGATACAGGACCAAACATGCACACATTGTCTCTGGATGTACTATGCCACGCAGCAGACAGGCACGCACTACGTGGAATATCTGAATATTGATTCCAGGGATGGATAGGGGGGGGGGGCATTATCACCACCCTATACAAGCTCGCCATCCCGCTGCAGATGAGCTGCATTTGTTTTGTAGATCATCTAGAGGAGACAGACACTCCTAGTCAGAGCGAATATTATGCTTGCACGGAACCCGAACAACAGGTTCAACTCATAGTGGCAACAAAGCCGTACCAACATTCAGGTAATCTTTGGTCTGCTATATCAGTGCATCGGGTCAACGAGGTTGGGTTGCAAGTGGGGGTCAGTATGGACCTGGAAGCAGGCTGCAATATCATCCTTCTCCTCCACCAGGAGACTCTGGAACACAACACGTAGCGCATCGCGAAGAACGCCCACGGGCCACGCGCTCTCTAACACCTGCACACAAATATACGCATCATCACCAGGTTGACACAAAATTTATCAATGCCCAGCCAGCCTGCGAGTGGAACGCAATGGCGCACTCAGAATTTCGTTAAACACTTTAGGCTTGTACCTAAAGTCTCTAACACAACAGAATACCAAGGTCTCAGAGAATGCGCTATTGCACAATTCCCTGATATCACGAGAATGCTGTACAGAGGCCGGTACCAGAGCCAGTTGCTGGATGGTGCACGCGGCGCTCATGCGCACGCTGGATATGTTGTGGCGAAGAAACGCCCACAGCCTCGGCAGCCGCTTCACGATGGTCGCGGTGGAGTGTGCGCCACCCTCGCCGCGCAAACCAGCACGCCGCGAGTAGAGCTCTGCCAGCAGGCGCATCACGCTGGCGGTGGAGGGTGAGAGCTCGTCGAGGTCCAGAAGAAGGTCCCACAGTGTGGTGAACAGGGCGTGGGCGTGCTGGCGCTGGAGGAGGGTGTGCTGTTGCTGCACGATGACAGAGAGCTTCATGGGAGATGAATGTTTATTTAATAGGATATGACCCGAACAGCAGAAAGGGAAGCCACGTCAACATTATCTCACAGTGGAATTCCATGCACTCACAATACGCCTCCAAGGAACAAGCCAAGCACCAAGCCTCCGACACGTCGACAGATGCATAGTACAGATCCAGGAAGATGCGCACGAAAGGATGAATATGAATATGTTCAAGGAATGAGAAGAACAAGATCCTGGAACATGGCCGTGCGTACTTTCTTTTTCACAGAGCTCCTAGCATGTGCCGCGAAACAGAAGTCCATCAAATCCGATGATTGATTGAGGGTTCTGACACTGAGGTTATAAACTCCTGAACCTCAGCAACAAAAAAATCATTTTGTGTGAAAGAGCATGTTATAGTACAATATCATAACCCTCTCAAAGGCCGGCCGGCCATGTCATCTGTTGAATTTCAATACTACAAGAGCTATCCCTGAAATGAATCCTCAGAGTCAAAAACGGACAATACGCCATAAATCAAAAGTCCAAGCAGTCACAGGCAGTTGGTCTTTTTGCATGAATATGAGCAAGAATTAGCATCGTCTGCTTGATTCAACAGTCGGATACTGGTGCTCTATCTCTGCTTGGATTTATATCTGATAATGCTGTGTGCATATAAGGCTCCAAGCCGGCCTAAAGCATGTTGAAAATACCCGAAAACAGATTTGGAAGAATCACCATACGGATTCGTGACCTAATACACATTTGAGAAGGAACAATGAACAAGCCGAACGTGCAATGATATGATATCAATATCCTTATTTATCCCCCACTCCGATGGGCATCAGACTACCTTGTATTGAGTCCGGAGGGGCAATGAGTCCATGCTTCTCCTCCGGGACAGAAACATGGTAAAGATGAGCACACAATCAGGTGATAATTCGGCAACACCCTACATCATCTGCAAAGCTTAGATGTTGCAGATATCCATAAAATGGACATCAAGATTATAATGACAACCGAGTTGTGCATACACAAACTGGCATTGTGCCCAATTTGTGCCTAGGCTAGTTCGATCATGTCACATCACACTCAAAACCCTCCGCCATGGACCAAGCAATAAAAAGTTGCAGCGCGTCTGCGCCCCACAGGGTGGAGCTTATCAGCTTTTACTGTGTTACCCGTAAACAATTTGGAAGCTTGCAGTGCTGTTTCGCTACATCTTAAAATGGAGTAGTCACCATCCTAAGCACACACGGACCACCAAAATCACCAACCCGCAAATCAAAATAGCATGGAATAGCATTTGGTTCCCTGAAAAGCTCGCTCTGGGATCCCACGACTCACATCATCATTGTCGTCCTCCTTCTTGACAACAGATGAGGATCCACTGTCGGCACTTGAGGCCTCTGCCAGGGCATCCACCATGGGCAGCAAGGCGTCCGCTGCTGCGCCGCGCACGTCGTCGTCCTTGTCCCTTAAAGCTAGCAACGCGGCGGGCAGCACCTATATCATGAAGATTGTACGCAAAATTAAACATACTCGAAACAAACCCGTCCACAAAGAAAGAACAAACAAGCGAACACACAGACACAAATAAAATAAATGAATAAATAGACAAATAAATAAATAAATAAATAAATGAATAACAACAACAATCGTAGTAATGATCAGGCTTTTCATACCCTTGGCACTCTTTGCGGCAGTCAAGAGACACTCTACGTTCACCAACACACATTTTCCATTCAACGGTTGCCTAAAAACCCAAAGGCATAGGTATGGCAATGGAGATGCACTTCAAGTCGGCCGAGTGGAAACACAAGCGGACTCTGCCGCAGACAAAGAGCACAATGAGTTTGCCAAATGCGCGTGGTTTCATCATGCCACGAGCTAGAGGGTGTGCATGGTCCTAGGCCTGACTGAATGTTCAGTTATCAGCAAAAAGTGAAGGATGCCATGCTGTATGCGCTACGTGTCGCACATACCTCCATATACAACGCTTTGGCGTGCTCCGGCCTCACAACCTTGTACGCGCACACGCCCCAAATCTACTCAGCACTTCAGAGCATTGATTTCAGGATTGTGATATTGCTGAGCTGGGGTTCGTCTCATCTTTCAAGCTTGGTCCGCCACAAGTGTTAGAATGGCCTTGGTAATTGTTTTTGACTGCCCAGCGCAAGTGGGGAAATAAAGAAAAAAGCACAGTTTGAGGACCATGTTTTCCTGTATTCACTACCAAATCAACATTTCATACCTCTTTTGGGTCTCAGTGCATTCTCACACAGGATACTGCAGCTGGGCGAGCTTGGCTGAGCTACCCATACATGGCTGGTTCAAGTCCAGGCATGGTTTGAGTCCTAATGCAAAATACCGCGCGTACACTCTGACTGGTCTGCTATTTCAATTGATACTATTCAGCGTCTTCGCATGTTTGTAAACAAGTTCAATCGGGTGATAGACTTATGGTGGATGCGCACCAGAAGGTACTTGATGCCAAGCATGGCACTGTGTCGGACCTCCCACTCGGGTCGCTCTCGCAGTTGCAACAGCACGTCTGAGCCATTCACAAAACAAACAAACTTCAATTTGTCAAAATTCTCCGCTGCACACAGCGGGCTTTCAGCAGGTGAGTGGACGGTCTGCGAGTCGTTCAAGGCGTTGGTCTATACATACCATTGTCCTCTTCTGTATGTGTCCAGTGCGTTGAACACCTGTAGGATAATGTGTACGTGCACACTCGAACTGATTGCTAAACGAAGACATATTGTGGTGATTGTTCAGGCTATTAGTATGATGTTCACTCGCCAATCAACAAGACCTGCCATCCAGCATGGCCCATGTGAGGACTCACTCACAAGAACGGCGCAACTCAAGCCATCACCCTACAGACTAAGCCACTCGAACCTGGATGCGCTCACTGTAATGAATTGCGTCCTGCTTCTTACCCATACCCTTGAGGCACAGGTTCAATGCCCCGAAAATTGATGGAAGCTCGCGGCGCAAAATGTGCTGCCACACATGGCAAGTTGGCCTGGCACCTTCTGCATCACAGCAAGCAATTCTGAGAGTAGTCCAGCTACAAATCCTTTTTCATGCAGGTTATGCCAGACATTCTCTAGGGTGGAGGGCGGCGCACGGAGTGCCATGGTGTGGATGTGCAGGGGGAGGGGCTTCAATGCCATCCCCAAGGCCTGCGCGCACGTCTCGCGCACGGGAGCCACCACCGTGTCAGAAACGTAGTCCCCGAACCTGGCAAGCCCAACAGAGCCCCAAGACATGCATCACGAGTCCGCACCAGCAGGACCCACCGGACGAGACCGGGCACCTGTCCGATCAATCAAGGAGGACAACCGTGCGCGCAAGCAAGAATCAAGACTGCATGCGGCTAAGAACTCATGGTACCAAGAGCGAAAAATGCAATTGCAACGTTGTCCAAAATAAATGCGACTGAAACAAAGAACGATCCAGGACGGAGCCGTGCTCAAACGGACGAGCATAGACACTGCATTCATCCTGCATGGTGAACGTTCAACCTGAAGCTACTAGGCACTAAAGTCCCCAAATCCTGCTAAACAACATGAAAACCACGTTATGTCTGGAAGAGACAGCGAACATAAATGGTTGCATAAAAACCGGACGATATGGGCGCTACGGAGGGTGCACAACTCACCCGTAAAAAAACATCCCAAATGCTCCTACAGCAGTACCAAATGCTACGAAGACAATGGCAGGACGGTACATTTTCACCAGCACCCCCATATGCATCTTGAAACCTGACACGCTACCTCGCGGGGGGGCTTCATCTGCTTGCACAGTAATCGATTGGTACCCAAATGCAATCCAGACTGCATATTTGGACGATGGCCAAGTCTGGGCAAGCAGCAAGCAAGAATACTGCCACGCATGAAAGGAACGAAGTGGACTGTGCATAACTGACGGGAAAAGGTGGACCTTTTCAACTCCGGAGGCTGGAGTGCATGGTTCACTCAAAAACCTGATAGGCATCTGCATAATGATGATACGATTGGCGACGTTGACACCGCACTACAACTCGAACTTGTGGCGGCCAGGAGTTTCAGGGCCCAGTCCGGAAATCCCAGCTCTTCCACCCGACCGAATAGCCTCCTGGGAAAAACGAGCATATTATCGACGAGAGCAGGGACCGGCAGGCGACAAGGGCCGCGGGGGTGGGAATTGCTCGGCACCGGTCTAGCGCGAACATGCACAGGAGGCGGATGGCGCAGTCTTGCAGCCAGGCTGTGTTGGCCGCCTCCGCCTCGGCTTGTGTCATGCCCAAGCTGCTTCCGGGCCCACCCCCAGCTCCCACTCCCACTACTGCTGCAGAGAGCGCGTGGAAGCGGAGAATCTCACGTAACGCGGCAGTGGCGCCGTGCCGGACCTGCAGGCACGCGAAAAATCGCAACAACAACCAGGGGCCCAAAATATGCTGGGTTGACACTTTGCGTTTGAATGGTGGACCTGGCATGCCCTGGTCCCTAATCTGGTTGTGAAAGCCATCAACCATTGCATAACCTGTGTTCAGGTGCTATAGACTGAGCCTGCGCTGCTTGATTCATTTGTGCAGCTAGGCGCTGAGCAGACAGGACATGCAGCTTGTTCATCACTTTTGTTGGTGTTGGGATTATCATTGATTGCGCAAACGTCATCCGGAAAAGTGTCACTCTGTCAGCAATCATGCAACGAGACATTGTGTTGATTATGCTACAATGCTTGATGCCTTGAAACAATGCGCATTGTTCTTCAATAATATGCTGTGTACAGTAGTCGACACAAATAATATTATGTATTGTGTTCATCTTCAACGGCACGCCTATGCTATACACAAACGATGTTCATCCTACAAAGATTTCTACATGTCGAGTAAAGAAACACCCCACTGAAGACATTGCAAACGAAATACCATACCCACCTGAGAACGGCAGACGTTGTCTAATGTACAAGAACACGCCCTTTGGCCATACGCAATGCGAATTCGGTAGATCCCGTCTTCATCGCAACATCAATCGACGAATCTTAAACTGCGTTTGCCGCAACATACACACACGACAACAACTGATCGAGCGCAGTGTGCGCTCCGTAGGTACGCAAACGTGGGCTGCCTCGTGTTTAATGCAACACAAAACGAGGACGTGAGATGTGATCGAATGCAGCCTGTTACTTCGCTGGTGAAGTATTTACGCAACACATTCCGTGGGGTATAAATCGATGGGACAATTACCCAATCAGGAGCCATGCTCACCTCCCACGACGCGCTGAAGATATCATGCGTCAGATCGTCGCACATCCACTGAAACGGCCACATCCCGGTTTCAATCTCTTGGGCCTACAGCAACAACCAGGCTCGCGCATTAGCTCTCAGACCCTGCCTTACAACGAATATCCAAGGGAGTCGCATACTTTGTCGAAAAAACCGCTGCACCGCGCTGCTATTGATGCATTGCATTCCTAGAAGTTGACAACATTCTGTCTTCAACATGAGCTGCAGATTACAGATTTCTGATGATGCTGAGCAATAACACTTGCCCCAATATGTGTCACAACAACATATGCTCTTGTCAACCCCAAAATATTGGAGAGCATCACGACTGGCAAATATTGAAATCAACGACACGGACCAGACGGCAACCATGGCTTGGCCGGCAACACCGAAGCACATCCTCTTTTTGAACCACCAGCGGTCGCGTCCTTATAGCGGAACTAGAATCTTCTTGGCAATGGAACTTGTGCGCATCATACAAAGGCCAAGCGTTCAGACCAACTTGCATTTTTTGGGCGTATGGGCCGTGGCAACAGAACAATATCCAGAACGATAATCGCATCCCCAAAAAATAAGCCAACGGAAAATCTTGCAGGTGTACAGAATCAATTAACGTTGTTCTGTTTGGATATCACCAAAAATTCCGCCTGTAATTCTAAACCAGACATCCACACACGACAGATCTAGCAAAGGGATCCTTAATCAGATGTCAATGATTTTTTGTGCAAATAGTTAGCTACCAGAGAATACACTTTCAGTGAAATGAATGGTCACTCGTAGTGCGCACATGTTGTGCGCAAACGAGGTTCGTTTAAACATGGCTGACTTTTAAAGGTAATACCAAAATCGAAAAAAAAAATCTATTCAGACTCCATGATACAGCATAGAGTAAACCAGGAAAGCATATTGTGGCTGGTTCATGATGTGAAGCAATCAAGGGTGCATGATTGGTCCTGTTCATAGCCTACTTGGGTCTTGCAAGTTCGTGAAATCACGTACACTGTCAGATGTACTTCTTTTGGTTTGGTGATTCTGGTCCAAGTGAGTCGTGGGAACAAGTGCGCACCTCTTCTTCGTCGTCATCGGGCAACTGTCTTCCCTGCTGTTCATGGAGGGTACCAGAAGCGCACAATCCAGAAGTTTGATCCTCCTCGCGAGCCCGCTTCAAACCTGTCCACGCACACAGGTCTGTATTGATGTGAACACCTCCATCGCAGCTCAACAGCATGCTCTTACAGTCAAAGTTTACACAGAGGCGGAACACAATAAATGGCTCATTGCAGATCCTTATTCTATGGATGACTTCTGATGACTTTCTATGGAAAACTCTGGACTGGACTGAAAATCCCACGGCCAGGCAGCATTCAGATCGTTCATAACCACATCCAAGCGAAAAATTTCCTACACTGCATCATCTATGCACACAATCATAAAATTGCCTCAATATGCTATGACACTGTCCTCGAAAAAACTCCAGCATGCAATTGGCACGTTCTCAACGGTGTTGTGCTTCGTGACTAGCGCAAGCTTGTATTTCAGATCCTGTATACTTAAGACGAAATGATATTGTGGTCATGTCCTAGAATATGTGTATATCATCAGTCAAGCTTCCCAGACACTGTAGGTGGCCTCTTACACATCAATATGAAACTGAGCACCTATGCTCAATCCATGATAATTCCTGGTTCAAAGCAGGATGTCAAATGGATTCGTGCTCACCCCTGGAGCTGTTCTTGGCCTTTCGCTTGAGACGGTTCCTCTCGCGAGCACTCATGGTATGCTGCATCAAACCGCCGGCACAGTTGCACCCATCGTACTAGAAAACAATATCAGTTTCAACATTGCAGCCAGGAATCCCAACAATGCTTGCGTTTCACCGGTCAGATCCGCAGGTAATCGCACCACACTTCGCGGATCGGGTAGCCTTCACGTGTCATTTGCCAGATCTTTAAGCAATTCGATCAACCAGTGAGACCTCTGTAATCATGACGCGTGAGCCAACCACATATCAGTTAGCAATGAGAACCGTATCGATGGTTTGGCGATGGGAACTGTCAGGCCACTTGCCAATCCTAGTTGACCCAGTTCAACTAGGATTGCTCCTGATACAGATTCCCCTAGGTGTCTATCATGCACGCCTACACTTCGTGTGCAATAGGGTCCTGCAGAATGCACCAGCGAAAGCGCAAAATCCCGTGCCACTTCGCATGATGGTTTCTATATATAATAGGTGTCAAACTGCAAGAAACCTACCTCAGCTTTTTGTCTATCACATGTTATACTGACTGGCTGGTGATCACCATCCATTAAGTTTACTTGGTTGATAAGTGCACGGAAAAAAAATACAGCGTACGTGCGGGACATGGCCAATACAGGACGACGCTTACCTCGAGCTTTGTTGCACTGGAATCGTCCATCTCGTCCATTACAACAGACATGTCTTTTTTCAGAGCATCGCTGGGTTTGACAACAATGTCGTTGGCAATCAGGTCTTCGTCTTGCACAATTGACTTGATGTCCACGACTGATACCATGGCAAGAGCGCGTCAGCAAAATGCACTCAAAACCAAACCGGGACTTTGTGTTCGTCCTTTTAGTTCTCCAGGACAATATCAGTTGCAACAACAATACAGGTTTGGATTTCATGTGAAAAGCAATCTGCATCGCAGATGCCTTTAAGGCTAAGGCACTGAAGTGTCAATGCAGTTTGTTCAACTTTCCATTCTGACTCAAGCTTCCACAACACAGATGACAAAAACCGAAAATGGGCGAAATTCACCAGGCCAAAGACGTTCATTACTTGTGTTCTTGCAAGCCTTGATAGACACAAAAATAGAACTCCGAAACAATGAGAGTGACGGCGGCAATGATTGCACAAACAGAAGCAACTCCTTGAACCCAACATTCCTCCTTGTGAGATCAAAAAAAGCAGCGCTAGGAGTGCATGCGAATACCTACCTTCGGTCAGTGCGCTCGCATCCTCGTCCAAACCAAGCTGCTTCCTCAATTTCTCTCGTTGCTTCTGCAAACGCTCTGCACGGGACAAGTTGCTGTCGGCGACGTCATACTCCTGCGGACCCAACCACAAAGTGACTGGTCGATCCCTAACCACTAGTCTTCCTCGACACTGATTTTGAGGATCAACCTGCGGAACTGGTCTGCTAAGAATGCTGTGCTGATACATGTATGCACAAAACGATATCTACACATGGGCAACAAGCATAAGACATGCATGTTGTGCATGGATCGCCGAAATGAGTTGAATATGCTGATGGGAATGACAACATGTGTGTCCTTGTATTCTGCGCTTCATGTTGTTGATCTGCTACAAGGGTGGGAAAAGTTGCGTGAAGCAGGTGCAGAATTCAGCAGGTGACTCGTTTGACATGGCTTCCTACCCAGTGGGAAAAGGCCGTGTCCCAATGTAAAATTGTATAAATTCGGAAACGAAACCGCTTGTGTTTGTACATAAATAGTAGCTGCCCGTAGACAGCGTCATGGCTCTCAAAACATGTAGACTTTCAAAAGTCAATTATCTGGATGAAATAAGTGATGATCGAAATGATGATGATTGAAACGAGCATACGGTGTCTTGACATGCAGCATGCGTTAAGCTGTTATTCCCAAAAAATAAATCAATTGTCGCCTCGTGCGCACGGGATTCCAGAATTGTGCATGATCAGGACAGCGATGAAGATGCTGAAACACTAGAATAGAAGTGTAGTTGGTTTGACCTGAATGTAAATACAGTACGGACAACTCCACTTCTACCCCAAGATGCTTCAAGTAAGTATGGTTTTACACACACAGAAAATTTCTTGTAATCCTTGAAGATTTACAACATACAGAATTCATGTACTCGTAAATGACAGCATTCAAAATTAGCACCATACTTGCTTCACATGGATGCGAAAGTATCAACGGGCTTTTGCGATAAAGATGTCGAAATACATCTGCCCGGATCGATAAGGTGTGTGTTGCTTTGAACATGATACACAAAATTTACGGGTCACTCTACGCAATTGTAGATCATTGCATGTGACTCAGTTAGAATGGCTTTCCAACATGCCATCCCCATGGACTGGATGCATACACACAGGCTGCATCGACTTTGTTTCCCATGAATATGCAAAGATGGCTGCAATCTTTGCATATTCTTTTTACTTGTTTCGAATGGTCACGCCAATATCAGTGGTTCTCCCAACTAGGAGGACAAAATATATCACCTTTGGTCTGTGGAATACATGTTGTTTTCCTCCAGCACAACTGTTCAAGGGCTACCAAACGCAATGGCAATTATTGTGCGTGACTCACCTGGCCTGGCTTCTCACCATGCCGAGCCCAAGAAATTACCGGTCATGTTCTTCAAACTATGTACGCAAACAGGCATACATGGATGGATACAGAAACGTGCACAAAGAAACCCACCAACATACACATTCAATATAAATTCACCCCCTCGTACCTGTCCTTTTGAAGCCAGCAACGGTGCTCCATACTCAAGAACTTGGGCAATGTCGAACGTGTCGAAAGTCAGCCCGATTCCACCCTTCCCTGCCCAACATGCCAGCGTGCTAATCGATGAGCAATCCTTTCAAAGCAGGCAACCATACAGCGCGCACGTGCCGAGCTGCTACAGCATGAAGTCGTAGCAAGGGGTCATGATGAGACATCAGCAAACCAAATCACGGGCAAGGGACCCTCTGTCGGTCATAGCGAGAATGATCCAATGCTTGTGTAACGATTGAATTAAATATCGAATCACTCCTACCCAATGGACATGAACATTTGCATGAAAAAAACATCATAAAGCGTTGTTAAAACGCAATAAACGTGGGTTAATGGATTTTGAGGTTCAACTTGCAGCGATTCCAATCGTAGCATTCAACTCATCTGGCATTATTACGTGCCCAGTCGCACCTATCATTGCCCCAAACGCATCCACAATATTCTGGAGCAACACAGACTCTTTCGCTGACAACCATCTGGCCCACCACCAATACGCTCGTTTGAAATGCTCCCATGCCCACACATGTATTCGTACACTCCACAACCACACTCTCGCACCCATCATCTTGTTGTCCTCGTCGTGCATGGTGCTGCTTGGAGCCAACTCGTGGACGCTCACATGCTTCACCAAGGACGCTATGGCGCCGATGGCCTGGCTGGCGGCAATGCGCGTCTCCCACACCGTGCTTGTGAGGTGGCGGCGTACCTGCAATTGTCCATTGAGATCTACGCAGTTGCGGACTTGCCAATGTCCCTTGCACAGAGGAACCACCTATACATTCACTTGTACGTGCTCGTAGGGGTTGACTGTGTTTGAATCGATGTGTGAAAATGCGATGTTCGAGGCACACGGATTCTGAGGTTCACCTTGTGATGAGCTGAACGATACCATTGCACGGTCGAGGTCATGAGGTGTCATTGCGGGTCATTCCAGTACATGCTTGCATCCTCTGTCCACTGGACGTGAAGACATGTGAACCATAACAGATACCAGTCCATAACACTCACTCGCAACAACCTCAGCATCCTTGTGCATGGCCAAAAACACATAATGAAAATAGGTCATGGATTTCAAGGGGGATGTTCTCATATTACCTGTGGTGTTGAGCAACTTGGTCCAATGGAGCTGCAACACAGAGGGACAACGCGCTTCCGGCAACAGCTTCCTTAACAAGGGGCTGAAATTCTACTAGCATGGCATACTCAGCAAAACGATAGGGTCATGGAACATGCTCCAGATCGGGGGAATGTTGAAATGTTGTGGATTGCTGTACTACTCTGATCAGCACAACAAACGTGCACCAAGAGACATCATCATGCTTTCGGATGGATGCCTGCAAACACTTGCTGTACATTCACTTTACTCTGTTGAGCGACATAGCGATGCCCTTTCTACTGTGTATGGTACCCTGTGAATACAATTGCACATTTCATGGTAGATCATTGATATGGGAGTTTTATCATTGTCTGTAGTCAACGCAACTGCGACATTATTGGCGAAGCTTCAGCCACTCAAATCCAAAGATATACATGTATTGTATACATTTCCTATCGTCCAAATCGTTCTTGGAGAGGAAACATGATAAAGTCTGTTTTAGTAACATGTGCTGTACCATGTATGAGAAACTCTTGCTTCAACCAGCCATTGAATATTTGATGAAACTGACTTTGGCAAACAGAGCAAGAGAACCTGCCCAGAAATCAAGGAATGCGCGAAGACATGTATATGCTGCAAAAGATCGAATCAATACAGTGGCATGTGACCAATTATTTAAGTCGTTTCAAAACAAATAAAAATGAGCTTAAGGGCTTTTGCTTTTAAGCTAGAAGTTGCACGCTTCTGACAAAAAAAAAGTGAACGTTCATGAGTAGCTTTCCACATGTCAGAAGTTGGATATAACCTGAGTTCATGTGCAAACCAAAGGCACAGCATCCCTTGCACAGCATGAACTCGCAAATCATTACCAAATCGCTCGTGATAGCACCAATGCTCACCCTACGAAGTATGCTGGGGAGTTGAGATCTGTGCGCAGCAGCAAGTTCACCAATCTGCTCCGCTGCCATTTGTCTAGTCGCAGGAGTTGTCCCAGCTGTATTGAAAACATCAAATGGCCCAAATCAGCACTCGTAACCCTTGCAGCAATCAATATCATGCTGCCTTGCATATGCAATCAAAGGCAATTGGTATCTTCTGCTCATCCCAGCAGAAACAGAAAACATGAACAAAGTGTAAACCACATCATATGAAGCCATCGTTCACCAAAACTGAACATAGTATGTATGCTGCAGCTTCTTATTTGTTGGCCGCAGGAATACATTATCTCCCAAGAACTACACTCAAGTGTTGAGCGGTCAAACAGATAGGCCAAGCCTGCTCATGATTTACGAGATCCTATAATGAAACGCCACATTCTCGATCGAATGACAGTCCCGTCTTCTCTGATCCCAGCACTTTCCTTGAGGATTGACAGCAGCAAACATTGCAAATAAACTTGCCCAAGTATAAAATACCAGCCATAGCTATATCTCAGAGATACGCATTTCATGAAAACACCCTTAGCGTACATTTGCAAACAATACGAGAGTCTCGACACCCT
>NHOP01000160.1:0-18818 GCA_018697155.1 Pyramimonas parkeae | reverse complement strand
TGCTCAAGTGGTTGCGCCAGCATCAGCGGTGAGCATTTCTGATATCACTTACAAGAAAGTGACACGTATCCACACCTGGAACGAATAAATGATTGCACATGGTTGTTCTCCAGCAGTATGTAAGGATACCTATGATCGCATTGGTGTTTGGGTATCTGATGTATTGCACATGGGCCGACTGGAACATTCCGAGAACAAGAAAACGAAACCACTCAGTGCTTCATGTTTGCAAGGTGCTGTTGTGGAAGTTTCCTATGTTTCGCATGCAGCTTTTGTTGTTAATTTTGTTTGACTGACATACTTTATCATGGTGGATGCATCTACTCCTTGTGATGCAATATTCCAGGGAAGGTGTGCAATTTTGCTTTGAGGTGAGTCTCCTTTAAAGCCTCCCAATACTCTGTGCGCACGGCGCATGCTGAATGTTCATTTCTTCGCTTTGATTGAGAAGTCGTCTACGATTGGCAGCATATTATCAGCTTTCTAGCTGTATGTATTTGTTTCATTGTTTTTTTGTTTCAGGCTATGCTGGACGCCGTGTATTCCCTGCGATTGCTTGTGCACTTGACAACCAACTGAACAATTCAGATAAGCTTCTCCTGCCCAAATATTTTCTTCTTTGTATGCTTGCAGATGACTGGCCTCTTACAATTGAAATGTGGTGATGCTTTTGGGTTGTGCGATGATTCACAGTGCATTACTGGGCTGCGGGAGTTCGGTGGCCAAGGATGCATTCTAGCAGACGATATGGTACGAGTAGATGCAAAATCATCACGACTGTACATGCGTATGCTAGATTTCCAACCTCAAAACGATCCCCACTGTAAGCAAAGTATCGTGAACATTTGCATGGTGATAGTTAAGGGTGTAACTTGCTGAATACTCAGATGGAGGCTCAAATATTTCAAGCATCAGCATGTAGACCAGGTAGATGCTAGAAAGGTTTGATCGGATAATGCGATCAATGCTTTTTGAGCGAAGTCGCCGATCGGGTTTCACGGTTTAGAATGTCTTTGCACTTGTCTCTGAATCTCTGATCCAGCAGTACTCGGCACCATATTCTTGACAGCAATCCTTGGACAGAACCGTTGCCAGAGCATTGGGAGACTTGTGTATGTGATTCACTGCGCAGGGCCTTGGCAAAACATTGCAAGGCATCACGCTGCTGTGGACGGTGTTGAAGCAAGGATTTTCTCCAGGAAAGCCACTGGCTAAGCGTGTTGTCATTGTGTGCCCCACCAGTCTGGTCAGCAATTGGGACCAGGAGTGTGAGAAGGTCAGAAACAACTGATGCCACGACAAATGAACTTGTTGCGGTCATTTAAGGAAATTTATGTTGAACAGGGGTTTAAGAACCTGTTGTTAATGCAAATAAAACCCTTTTTCAACATGCATTCAAATTTCACCCCACAGTTTTGAATCACAAGCGTGTCCATATCAACGCTGTTGCAGTTGACGTCAGAAGTTGATGTTGTGACCCAGCACATGTCGCTATTGAGCCAACCACAACGCACCAAAGTGTATGAACATTATTCCTGATGTTTTGCACATTTCAACGAGATAACCATGTCTGAGCGGTTGTGCGCTGCAGTTTCTGAAGGGCCGTGTACGCACATTGCCACTCTCTGAGAGCTCTCGTCAGGACTGCATTGACTCTATTCGTCAATTCTTGATGCCACACAATCCATATCATGTACTAATTGTGTCCTATGAAACATTCCGAATACACGCGGAACGATTCACTATGGAGGGCAGCTGCGATCTGCTTATCTGTGATGAGGTGTGTTTCTGGTGCTCGCAAACCAATTTTCAATGCATATAGACAAAATCTGTAACTTCATTTTCGATGACATTCTGGTGACTTGGAGACTTCGTTGCAACGCAAAGGACATGATCGAAGGGTAGCAAATTTGAAGTGTATGAACACAAAAGCCATCAACAATCTTTGTATCAGGAGTATGAAAGTCAGCACTCGCTTGTTCACCTGGCACAGCTTTGTATTCGTCGAGCATGCGGTGTGTATGTAATTTCAGGCGCATCGTCTGAAGAACGGGGATACGCAAACGAATAAGGTAGGTCAGAGTTGATCTACACGGGTGTGGCATATTGACCCCAAGTGTGCACACCTGCGAGCACACAAACCAACAACTGTGAAATCTCCTAGTTTGGTGGGGGAACGTTTAGGGCACAAAGCATTTGCAAAGGCTGCACAAATCAAACAATGATATTGAAGCCAATGTCGATTCATATGGTGAACCCAAAGCATGATCAACGAAATGCAACTGTTCAGGTATTGATGTTTTACTTTACGTCCCATGCAGGCGCTTGATGCACTGCCATGCAAATCTCGGGTTCTTCTATCCGGGACCCCGCTCCAAAATGATCTTGGTGCGACAAGGCAACTTGTTACGAGAAAAAAATGATGAACAATTGAATGTGAGGAGACACCAAGTGTGTGGTTCGAAACAATAGATCCATGACAAAGGTGGATTTATTTGATTTCATGTATTCAGGCGTAATCAAAGCGAATCAAACCAAACTAAGCCCGTTTAAGGCTTTACAACCGATATGCATGTACCTGTAACACAAATCAGTGTCTGACCAGTTCTGTCGCCATTCTTTGTCAGGCGAGTTCTACGCTATGATCACGTTTTGCAATCCTGGTGTTCTTGGCCGGATAGACGAGTTCAACAAGCGATACGCCAATCCCATCCTCCGAGGCCGCGAGCCAGATTCTACGGAGGATGTGAAAGCGCTGGGGCAAGAAAGATCGAACGAACTCAGCATGTTTGTGAACCAGTTCATCATCCGCCGCACCAACTCATTGTTGTCTGCTCATCTGCCTCCCAAGGTGCACACATCACGCTACCGATCGTTCGGACAGGTCAATGCGTGAACGAAGATATCACAGTTAGCTAATTTCATTTCCCGTCACAGCAATTGACTTACTACTTCCGAGAATGTTCGTATGTGTGAATCTTGTGGTGACTAGGAGAATCCCCTCCAACACCCTCACGACTCAAGGCTTTTTGATCACAGTTGACATTTAGCATATGGATGTCATACCACACCTCTCAGCTGTGTTCGAATTGTGGATGCTTTAGCATTATTTCATTCATACTTTCACCAGGCATATTTGAGATGTTCTTGGATCTGAGTCTGCTGGATAATGAGTTCTACACAAACATGATAAATTACCTCCATTGGGAGTGATTTGGGTGTTCTCCTTCTGTCACTTGGAAGCTGGTTTACTGAGAACCTGTATGTCAAAGAACCTGTACTTTCTGAAATATCAATCATGAAATGCACTCAGCATGAGTGTGTTCCTTGATTGTGATTGCGGAATACATTAATTGTCTGCAATAGTCAAGATCTAGGGTGGTACCACATTGAGAAGACAGCTCATGGATAGAGTATTGTGGATAGAGCAAAGTTCCTGGTATACATATGACACATTCTGAGTTGAGGATGCTGCAGGTAGTGGAAATTGTGTGCTGCAAATTAACAGAGCTGCAAGAGCAGCTATATTTGCACTTTCTTGCTTCCAAGGTGCGCAAGGCACAATTCCTCAGCTGTTGTATTACAGAATGGAGCTATGGCAAAGGATGACGGACAGATGTGTGGTTGATGATATCATCCCAAAGCTGATTTTGGGACGTATCAACACCTAAAACAATATGCGGACTTGATATTCTTATCATATCTAATATGACAATATTCATATCAAGTCCGCATATTGTCTTATTAGATGTGATATTCATATATACTCGCAGCAACGTTTCCACATGAAGAAAGCCACACAAGACGTATGAATACATCCTGGGTCAATTTTCTGTGTTGACGGGCAAGTATCGTGCATTCCATGACATCGAAAGTCCATGTAACTATGGGACTGCTGGCGTTGCTTTCAGACTGCCAAGCAAGTGCTTAATGATGGAAGGCAAACCAAAGTTCTTCCAGCCATCAACGGTAGTTACCTGCTCGCACTTTCCCCCCCAAATTGCAAACATCAAGTACTGGCCATGTGGTTGTTCTTATCATGTATTTTTGATATGAATCGCTGTCGATTGTCCCCTGTAATTGTGAAGGGTCGCATTAACTGGAGATGGATTGGTCCTTTTCGAAATCCGTAGTCAAGAAATTTGTAATTCCTTCTGCAAATTGGTTTACGGGAAGTAAGTGTCTACAAAGAGATGGATTGATGTGCTGGAAGCTCCTTGACATTGCCATGCTACTTAAGCTACCTCTGAAATACCATGTTTTCAAGGAGTTTTGTTCCCTTTGATACTGCACAAGTTTTTGCTATAGCATTGCTTGCGTCGCTGATATGCACACGAATAGATCATGGTCAAACTTTACAATTTACTGCATCGGAATATGATTCTGTGCCCTACGGAACTATGCTCATTCCCTCCTGAGCATTCAATCATAAATAAAATGGATATTTAAGTGATCAACTGCGATTGCCAAATCGTTTAGTTCATGTTTCAAAGCTCTACTCAACAATTCTATTGAGATTCTGTTCGGCTATCAAAATGTCACTTGAGCACTATGTGTTCTGCAGCTCTGCGTAAGCTTTGCAACCAGCCAAAGCTGATATACGACATGATCAACGCAACCACGCTCGAGAAAGCTGCTGACGGTTTCCAAGACTGCGAGCAGTTCTTCTTGCCGGGCACGTGACCCATTCCACATGTTCACCCATTGAAATGCTTGATCCAAATCATTGCCGAGCTCATCGATTCACGACGTAATTGTGTTTCCTTCTGGTAGCTTTTCTGTTTCTAGGAAAGCGTTTTCAAGAACCCAGACAATTCGTTAGATCACCATTACAAACACAAATTGTACTTGTGATCTAATGACTTGTCTGGGTTCTTGAAAACGCTTTCCTAGAAAAGTGAAAAGCATTCACAAGGACATATCCCATCCGCATGCATATGCGTTACCACGCTCCTTGGACAATGGTTGCCTGTGATTCCTTTTTCACCAGCAACCAGTATGTGAACCACTAGCGTGAATCTGCGCAAATATTAAACTTGCCATTCCTCTTGTCGTAGCCATGGCCCGTGGGAGCGCAGTCGGTGCCAAACCAGTGAACGACGTGCACAGCCAGGCCCCAAAGATGCAACTTCACAATCGAAATACCTGCAAAGTTCATGCACACATTGCTATATCTCTATTGCATCAACGCGCAGCTTCATGACCGCTCTCTCTGTACTCTTCCACTTAGAATGTACAACAGCGATACGTACCCAGCGCCGTGTGTACTTGATCATGTGGTGGTTTCCAAGGGTGTGCTGATTGATGTGTGCGTTCCCAGAAACGCAGGCATGTTTGACGACGGGCGCCCGGGCCGAGGTCGTATGTCCCCTGGGTGGGAGATGCTGGGCGGCAAGTTTGCGCTGCTCGCACGCATGCTGAAGGCGCTGCGCGACACCACCAGGGACCGCATCGTGATTGTGTCCAACTTCACGCAGACCCTGGGGCTGGTGGCCCAGCTCTGTAGAGAACGAGGCTACCCCTTTGTGGCATTGGATGGGAGCACCGGCATGTCCAAACGCAAAAAGTTGGTGAAGCAGTTCAATGACCCTGCTGGTGCGCCGGGGCCCAACGTATCAAGAGTGCGCGCTGCCTTCCCTCGATTTGTTCTGAAAATGATGCTGTGCTGGTCATACTGGTGTGATAGGGTGTAATACGGGGATGACGGTATTTTGGGGTTGTTGCTGCACGTCCGCAGGGAACGATTTCGTGTTCTTGCTAAGCAGCAAAGCTGGAGGTTGTGGCCTCAATTTGATTGGAGGAAACCGGCTGGTGGTGCGTTCTGTTGCCGAAGAGGGCTTGACGATGACTGTTGCAAGGGTTGAGGCTAAATCATATGTTCATGAACTTTTTCAAAAACACAATTAGAATGGCGTGAAGTTCACTGCCCCCCCCCCCAAAAAAAATCAATTCGAATCCAATGCAAACGGAAGAAACACTAGAATGACTTCCACAATTTTTGTTGACTTGGACTTTCAACTCTTTTCACATATATAGCCTTCCTTGTGAATGCCTAGCATTCTGTTTCCCTTTCTTTCTCTTACATCTCTCTTGTTTTGTTGCTCTGCAGCTGTTTGATCCAGACTGGAACCCGGCTAACGATAAGCAAGCAGCGGCACGCGTGTGGCGTGATGGTCAGAAGAAGCGTGTTTATGTGTACCGTTTCCTATCAACTGGAACTTTGGAGGAGAAGGTACACTTCTCAACTGCTTCATGCGTTTCAGAGCTCTGTGTAGCCATAACAAATGCCAACTCATCGTTTGATTCCTGAAGAAGTCTCCGGTATGACTGATTGCAAGGCAATGTGCAAGCATCATGCCTGCGCACACGATAGTGTCCCCGCAAACTTCTCTTGTGTGTACGGGTGATCAGATCTTTCAGCGGCAGCTGTCGAAGGAAGGTTTGAAGAGTGCTGTTGACTCCAATGAGGGGGGCGAGCTTCAAGAAAACACACTCCCAACCAAGTGAGTATTTTTGTGCAAACTTGTCTTCCTGTAGTGGCTGTTGGCTCATTTGTAGATGTACGCACTGAATGATACATTGTGCTGGCTTCTTTCTTCTTGCTATTTGTGAGTTCCAACAATATGGAATCTTGAATATATCAAAAAAAATGTTGCAGTTCACGCGCTGCTCAATATCTCATGTTGGTGAGTACTTTCCTTTTGATATTATGTTGGAGGTCTTGATTTCATCCCTAAATTCATGTATTGCCCTTGATGAGCAGCTGTTCACGTGCTTGGAAGGTAGATGTACACCTTGCCTATTTCGTTTACGTTGGAACACTGGACTTTTCTGTTGTCCAACTTGTGCGCTGTCAAGCCTTGTATCTAAAGGCCGCTTGCTGTTGGCATTCTTGAAGCTTCTGTTTACTGTTGCGAATGCAGTTCGTTCTGTCAGCGTTGACTATTGTAGTTAACAGACATTCTAAGGCTTGTGAGATTGCATGTGCAGCGAGTTGCGCAAGCTCTTTTTCTACAACTCCGAAACCGCTTCGGACTGCCACGATGGCCTGCGATGCACAGGCTGTGTCCATGGAGGCTCTAACCAGGTTCAGATTGGGAAGCCGAGTGAGGAGGATCTTAAGGCCATGGGCCATCACTCGTCGGTTGATACAGTGCCTGACCCAATAATGCAGCAAGTGGGTGGAAAAGAGGTGAGTGTTGCTTATTCAGCGCAAGCGTATTATAAATTTGTGTGCGGTTGGCATATCACACACATCATGGGAAGTATTTTGCCCCGATATCATGCTCCTTAGTTTTGTTTCTAGATTCTTAAGGCACAAAACAGGATTGGATAGACATCTCTACTATCCAAGAACTGCTTTCTTGTGGAATCTGGCATCCCCACGCTCAAATCAGTCAACGCAACAACCATGTGCAGGATCCTGAGGTATCATTTGTCTACCATCCAACTTGTTTTTCTTGTGATGTAATTCGTTTTCTGTCATGCAGTAATCAATGTTGAGTGGTGTTTTGCAGCTGATTTAAGTCAGCATCCTGTTTTCACTGTTTTAACACACCCACCTTTTGCATTTGCCTGTCCAACCCTTCGAATTCAAAAAATAACAGGTATCATTCGTATTCACATGTGAAGTGGCGGGAAAGGAAGTTGAGAGAGAGGAGGAGGTTCCTGCAGTTGCGCCATGTTTGAAATCCGGATTAAATCGAGAACAGCGATCAAGATCCAGTACAGGCAACGTGGGGTTATCATCCTTGTGTGAAAGTAGGTCACATACTTCCGGCACGGGGAATCTAGGAATTCAGAGGAGTATGTTGAGCCTGCAACAACGACGACGACCTTTGGGAGCTATTCAGGTGCCAGTTTCCAGCACAGGTGCGGCATCATGGTTCCATACATAAGGGTGAAAACACAGCGTTCGGTAAACTTCATGATGAGATACAAGGACACATTAGGGGAGGAGTGCCCAGCAATTAGATGTACCAACACACTGAATCCAGTGCACATAAAACATTGAGCTTGTGGCAACAGAACCAATTGCACGTAGTACATGCTGGACAATGCATGATCTTCCTCCGAGCTCACCTCATTGTAATGATTCTGCATCCCTACCTGCAGGTTCGGCCCAGCAG
Organism: Pyramimonas parkeae; assembly: GCA_018697155.1. NCBI lineage: Eukaryota > Viridiplantae > Chlorophyta > Pyramimonadophyceae > Pyramimonadales > Pyramimonadaceae > Pyramimonas > Pyramimonas parkeae. The sequence continues at coordinate 10,689 of NHOP01000160.1, read as the reverse complement.
CAGGCTGCCTCCATGGCCAAGCCGGACACTAGTGTCTCCGTCTCTTGTCCAATACCTCGCATCAAGATAGTTGGGATGCGGAATTCTGACCTTAGAAGAAATCATACAAATATGAGGCCACAGCCTCGTCCCGAATCAATGCCACCTGGAAAGCGTTCTAGGATTGGAATGCAGCACGCATTTACCTCGACTGTATCCAATCCGAAAACACCAGGTCTGACAAGGAAGACAAAATCTCGACGTATCGACAATTCCGATGATGAGGAGAGTGCGGAGGAGAGTGAGGAGGAGAGTGAGGAGGAGACTGCTCAGGACGACTCGTCCGGTGGGGATTGTGGCGCCAGCGGAGCGGACGACAGTGAACAAGACCTCGAGGTGCTTACATTTGAAGCATGTGGGATGAGATCAAGTTTGTATGCTTATGAGTCTGAGCAAGTTAGATACAATGATTTGTTAATTTGGGGATAAACTGGTTCATGTTGTGTGGTTGCTGTGTCTTTCTTGTCATCTTAGCATTATGCAAGTTCCCCGCCGGCCACATTGATAGCGCTGCGGATGTTTCCACATGTTTCCATTTGTACTGACACCCTCACCAATGAAACCCGTCTGACGCTAACACCATGCAAGCGCGTTTTCCGTCCATGCAAGCAGTTTGCATGTATATATTCAGCATGACCTGTTTATCCAGGTTTGGCATGGCTAACTACTGGATTGTGACAATGCGTTCAGGAGGATGACAAGGGGGCTATGGATTCAACTACTCCACTAGTGTCTGCCCGCACATCACGCGTCAATGAAGTAATGTCCCCCCCAAATGTTTCCCCCAGTCTTCATAACCAGACCCCGCTGGTTGACGCTCCGACGCGAGCCCTACCCACACCGAAAACACGGCAGACTCCACAAATTGTCGTTGCAAAGTCAGCAGGGGGGCACAAGATGGTGAGGAGTACGATTGCGCCACCCAAGCCGAAGACAATCGAATTTGCTTGTGACAGTGATGATGACTTCCAATAGATGCCGTTTGAGATTGCAACAGTAATTGGGTTTTGTGTAGCTTAGATATGATAGTTGCTAGTAGATCAAATTGATCAAACACTGATGAAGTTTGCTATGATAATGATTGCAACTAGTGACGTCACAGAGACACTAGACGCCTGTAACTTTTCCGCATCCTGGAAAGTGCTGCCAAGCCACTAAATCAATACTCTGCATTTGTCAAAGTATATGACATACAAATCAAATAATGATGTTGTGTATCAAAACATACCATGTAATTCATCGCTAGTGACGGTTGCCGTTGATTTGGCAGATATTCGGCTATCTTTCCTCGCCTTTCAAGGCGCGGGCGCTCTAGACGACCATCCTCCTAATGGCTTCTGAACCTCCGCAAATAGAGTTAACAACCAGTGTTTCCATGACACACCTGTATCCACAACCTGCACACAACATCTGGACTGTCACCATATCCGTCAAACACCCCACTAAGGCCCTTGGCGCTGTTCAGTCCGGTCACTCTGGAGACCTGAAATTTTACTATCCAGCAGTGCAAGTTGCTGCCTCGCTGTTGATGTGAACTTCTCACTGGCTTCCTGGAAGACAGCTGTCAATTCCTGTTTGTTTTTCTGCTGCGCCAATAATGCTCTTAGTTTCACCTCACTGCGGCGCTCCTGGTTGTGCAAACGAAAATCATCGCCATCCATCTTGAATTCATGCGTGGGTGTCAGGAAATAGTTTTGTTTGAGTATTTGTACAGGCTACTTCTGACAATCGAATCATCCACCTTGCCCGTACGATATGTTTGGGCAAACAGTATTGCCCAATAGCATTACACGGACAAGAAAATGCTGCATGCTATGATCAATTGGTGCAACCAAGAAAGGAATTTTCATGCGCGGTTCACTTATATCCTTGCCCCCACCTTCGAAGGTTTGACATCAATGGCATCTCTCTCACATCTTGAAAAGTAGGGAATATTCTCCTCGTCACCCAATATCCGATTAGGCATCTCACATGCATCAGACGGGTCCGTGCGTTGAGTTCGAAATTCATTGATAACTTTCGCGTTTTTCATGATCTCCAGGCCTGAATCTGCAGGCATACCCGAAGCTGGTTGTAAGCGCTGCATTTGTACCGAAGCTACCAGATTCAGTATCGAATGAAACTCGTGAAGTCCTGTTACACAATATTGCATTTCTTGTTTATTCTCACCTGTAACTGTGGAATTTGTGTTCAAAACCACATATTGCATGTGAGCAAAAATCACAAACATAGCTCAGAAATGCAAATCAGTAGCTTACTCTCCCATGTGCTGGGCATATGCGTGATCCATGGAAGGAAATAAATCAATGGAGACTCTATGCTGTCAGAGGCAACATACACCGATACACACGAAACACAGTTTAAGTGCAACACTGATGTCCATGAGCTGGATACACCCCGTGGATACAGTTGCGAGGACAACGTCTTCACGACCGCGAAAGGAGCATAAAAATAACAATGAATTCATAATGACGAGATCCGTGTGGCAAATCATGCATGACAATAGCTGGCAGTTTCGCGCGCTTTCAACAAACAGGTGCACTGAACAATTCTGTGCGAAACACGCATCTCAGAGTGAACAAGATCTCTCCGTGGTTTTTGGCGCGCATGCCCTTATCATCGTAATGTACCTTCCTTGGGAACATATGTATAGAAACAAAACTTGCATTGAACCGGGCGCGATTCACATGGGAACCGTAGAACGCCGCACCCTGAGGAATGTGGTTGACGTGTTGTGCCAGGGCCAACGGCAAATGAGGGTTTCACAAAGCGCGGTTCAGGTACAACGAGCTGGTAAGAATATATTAGGTGATTGTGAACGAACCAAGCGCGTTTGGAACGCAATCACACGATAATTTCAATCACAGGCGTTGAAAGAGTATAAGCGATTAGCGCACTTCGCTTACTGTGTGGGCAACGGTGTTCCCGCAGACGGGTAAGCTTATTTGTATTTTTTCATGAGTATACATCCCGCTCCACGACTGATTCCATGGTGGTGCACATGCTGAATGGTACTTGGGTTTAACGTATATGCCAGTAGTACACATGAATATCCAAGCAATACGCTCGTATGTACTACATAATTTAGAGGACAGTAAGTTTCGGCCGCTATGCGAAACCAAAGCATAACATCAGGATGACCCCGGCAGGAATCGAACCTGCAACCTTCCGATCTGGAGTCGGACGCGCTACCATTGCGCCACGAAGTCTAGTGCCACAGATCGCACATATATACAATATATATTTAGTACATGATAAACATATTATTACCAAACATTATTTGTTTCCCACCTCCTTGGCTTGATTGGTCGTCCTGTATTCGCAAGCTTTTCATGCGAATCGCTTGAACAATCATCAAGTTTACTGGTGGTTCAATAGACTGACCTTGTTGGGTCGTCTTCGATAACCAAGTGATACTGAGAAATGCCTTCCACCATGATAACTGAAAGTTCAAAAGTTTCGGCCTCGAGGGTTTATCTTGAATCACTACATGATCATGCCAAGCATCGTTCAAAAGTTGAAGCTTCCCGGTCTCGTTGCCACCCGAACAGGCTGACAAGCGCTGGCAGGAAAAGTAGACGCCGAGCCAAACGTTGTTGCATTAGCGCAGTCACTCTGATTGCGTTGAGTTTTAGTGCACACATCATATGAGTGCCAATTGTATGCCTGAGACTTCGCGCACTGGTGCGTCGTTGTTTGTAGTGCCGGTAGTGTCTGTTGAGAGCTGCATTTTGGAACACCCTCTCGATCACTCGGTCAGTTGCTGTGCAGTCACATATTTGTGGCGTATGTCTCGTTGCGCGTTCATGGCTTGCATGTACGATATACTGTTTTTATTTGACTGCTGTGCGTTTGTCTACTCGACTCAGTGGCCTATGCGTGAGTTTGCAGGGTCTCGTGAAGATGCCGAGATGGAAGACTTACTGGCCAGTCTCTGTGACCACTCGGTTCCCGACACCATATCTCGAAATTGTAAGGGAAAACGGGTGGCTGAAGGAATGTCCACGCTTATGCCTTCACCCAAACGTCCCGCTATCCGTTCTGCAGGTAGCTTTTTGATCCCTGCTTTTGATACAGCTCATGAATACTTTCCATGACTTCAGCAGCACGGTTGTGCAACTGAAGTAATGGAAAGTTGTGAACCCTTATACGCATCCATTTCGATTCAAAAGGCTAATGTTTTTCGAATCGTTCCTTCGAACGCTGATGTTTGCATGTACTGATTTTTCCTGCGTGCGATGCAGGCATGGGAGTGATACAAAGCAAACGTGTGTCCCAATGTACCCCCTCATCGACTTGCTCTAAACAGCTGCCTCAATCTGGGAGATCTGACACGATTGGCATGGACAAGAATCGCAACGAGATTGTCGAAAAATTCTCCGGAATTAAGTTGAAAACACGCATTATGGCCAGCACCGTGGTTGCGGACAAGCTTGAACGAACCAAGTTTTTCAAGATCCCCAACATCCAGTGAGTGTCCTGTTAACTGATGCCATGTATCGTCAACAACGACATAAGCACATGCATGCTATCAAATATCACATTCGCCGACTCAGATTTCATCGATCATGAGAGCTTTTTCTATTGCACACTGTGAAGTCACATGCATTGGCGATGCATACAAGAGTGTATTAGAGCCTCAGACTCTTGTAACATACATGGAATTTTCCTGCCATAGTGCCAATTGCCTCTCTAACACGGATTACAGCGGCGGAACAGAAGTGCCGCCCAGTCGATGATTGTCATCTGTCCATAATTCAGGATTGACTGGGCTTTATGTTTGTGGTGAATGGTATCTGCTGTCATGCTGGTGGCAGATCACAAAACCCAAGCGAGCTTGGCGAGACCTGGACGACCATCGGAGTGCTGGTAAGTGATAAACGTTATCTTGAATTATCTTAGGAACACTTATAACGCGCATGCAAGTCAGTATTCATTTATCTGTACCGCAATGGTTGCTGGATCACATGCTTCATGCTTAAGCGCCAATTATGCTTGCGTACAACCTGCATGATCAACCAATGGAGGTGTAAGGACTGGCAGTTAGCATGCCCAATCAATCTATACATTCCACCCGCATGCGTAGTCTTCTGTTTTGAAAGCAACTTAGTGCGATGTGCTTGCTCCAACTTCCTGGTTTGGTTTCTTTCCACTTCATGCTTCTCCTTGAAGCAACAAACTCACGAGTCAAGATTCCGAATCTTGGAAGAATTGTCTGGGCGATTCAATGCCAGAATGCTGAGACGTTTGTATTTCTGCGACAGGCAAAAAAGACTAATCCTAAGATGACCAGCAACGGCAGCAACTTTTCGGTGTGGAGGCTAACTGATCTTTCTATCAATAGCCGGAGCAAGGCTATGGTGGAAATATCACTGTTCCTTTTCGATCAAGCATACATCGACCACTGGCGAACAAGTGAAGGCACTGTGCTCATGATGCGCGGTGCCAAAATGAAGCAGGATCCTAAGGTTCGCCGCAGTGCCAGTTATTTTCTTGCATTCAATTCTTACTTATTACACGTTCATCGAGATGCGAGCCTCGAGGTTGAACATCACAGCAAGAAATTCCAACTTCATGGTGATTGTGTCGGCTGATTGATGTTTCTCGCACCTCTACCTATGTTTGCGCGTGTGGGCCTGGCATGTGACGGGAATGCGCAGTTTGTGGGGACGCACTTGCCTTGTATGCTCAGTAGTGAGTGATGCCCCTTGAAGCGTGGCGGGGTAAGAACTTTGTCGCGACAGCCGCACGCTCGTGTTTCCCTGCACAACTTGACTCCGTACCTGTCTGCGCATGAAGCCTTTTGCAGAACAGTGTCCGCTACTTTGGAATGAAACGGCCAAACGGCCCCACATCCGCACATCCCTGTGCCTGTTCATTGAGCAACCTGCTTTGGCAAAATGTGGTGTTTGGTATGTGTTGTTTACGCAATACCATAACCGGCACTTTAGATCAAACCGGAGACACCCACATGTTGTTAGCTGCGATAGCCGAGATAAAAGCAAGACGATGAAGCAACCATTCAATCAAACAGCAAGATGTGAGATGGGCAAAAAATTTCAGCGACCCACGGCGATCAAGGCCATCACAAATACTGCCTATGAACTGCCTTTCCATCAACCAATCATCATGTCCTTGGTTCAATTCTTTGTCTATGACAACGATGACGCAGGAAACGCCTCTTAGTTTTCGAAAATTCACGGCGTCACTTCACTTGCACTACTGCCATTGTATGCACTGAATGGGTTGGCCTTCTAACTCGCTCGCAGGACCCCAACACGTCCACGCTCAGCGTATTTAGAGCGGAGCAACTGCTAGTGATAGGAGTATCTTCCGAGCTGGGCCTGTGCAAGGCGGAAACCAAGTCCGGCGCGCCATGCACCCAATACATCAACAAGTGCGTGCCTCCTGCTCTCCTCGCCCCCCTTCCGCTGCACTTGGACGTCTCGCGTCCATGCACACCACACACCACATGTCCCCTTATAAAACAATTTGCTCCATGCGCGAACAATGCCCACCGGTCCCGCTCGGGCATGGCTGCAACGGGCTTTGCCCGCGTTGGGCAACAGATGATTGTTTGAGAGGCGCGGCGGAGGCTGGAAATGGAAGTCGAAGGTGCATGCTGGGCCTTCTTGTTTTTCTGCGCTTACGTGTTTATGTTGTGCTCTGCGCCAGCTCAAATATCGCTGGCTTGGGGGCTTTGAGTGGCAGGTCCCAGCAAGCCTACTGTCAGTACCATGCAGGCCAAGCCGCCAAGTTCCTGAAGACGGGGCGGATGGAGCTCTCCTCGGGGTGCGCCTGCCTGCAACCTCCTCCATATACACCAGAGCAGCGCTTGCAAATGTCCCATGCGCCACCAACACTTTTTATCAAATTAGTGGTGCTCGCGATGAGTCTGACATATATGCGCTTCAAGCAGAGTGGATCCGTTGTTGTGGCCCCAACTCATGCTATTGAGCTTGGCTGCAAGGATGCACTTCACCGCCGGAGTGTATTAATCCCGCAACAAAACTCGATAGTTCTCACTGTTGTCTGTTGGCGTGTTTTCATGGATGCTTGATCTAGGGCTGTGAGGTGAGGCCGTGTCATTGTGAGTGTGAAGTTCGTAACATGCTCTCGCAGCTCTATAGTGAGCGCAACTCTGGACCAAGCATCTGAAGGTAGGTGGTAGCCTCCGATTGCTCTGATCATGTGTTGTTGGTGTTCTGTGCAGGAGGTTGTAGATGCTGTTTGACATGAATCAAGGTCCTCACGCCAATACGCTTAGCATTGGTGTTTGATTAGCGAGTGATCATACCAACTGCTGAAAACAACCGCCAGGAATACTGGTGGTTCCAAAGTTTTTTTTTTTTGGCATTGACCGTTGTGCGTTGGGTGTGTACATGAATTGCTTTGCAACCAAACAAATTGGATCATTCATGAGGCCATTTCTGAGATCACTTCCTGATGCTCGGTGAACTACTTGCCTACTAAGCGGTTGGACAATTATGCATCGGTCATTACTACTGTATCCCGCTTCCAAGGTCAATATTGTGACCTTAGGGTAAAACAACCGGTCCTCGAACGAATTTGACATCTGGTGTAGGCAGTGCAATCTGTGGGTACACGTTCAGGCCTTGAACGCAGATTGCTACGCAGAATTAACTGAACGTGTCCATTCGTAGACATGTCACTCATCATCTGGCCTAGCTCATGTGGTGTAGATGGCTGAGGACTCTGGCGCTCCACAAACCTGCCCGTTGTTAATTGAACTCGTGTTTTGTATCGTGGCTTTTGGGAATACGGTTGTGTAATGGCCGGCCTGCCCGTCCTGATGCGCGTGTTCGTTTGAGAAGCATACTCGCCATCACGCGTCGGCTCAATGCTGTGTCTACAGAATCTTTGCTATTGCCGCCGACCTTCAGGGCAATGGCAAAGAGTTTGCACGTGTTGTGAAAGCCTGCCCTGGTTTTCTTGTTTCGGGAGGTTGCAAACTCTTCGCTATGGTTGCTGGCCTGCAAGGCAACAGCAAAGAGTTTGTAGGCACTGAGAGCCTGCCCTGATTTTCTTGTTTCGGGAGGCTCTTTTCTATTGCCACCGGCCTGCGAGGCAATAGCAAAGATTTTGCAGGCGTTGTGCAAGCCATCCTGGTCACGTTGTTTCGGGCGGCGCTGGAGTTGATGCGCACGTCGTTGTTGAGCCCCGGGAACTCTGGCTGGGGAGGGTGGGGGGCGTGCGTGCAGGGGTCTGAGGAACCACATCTCCAAGGGCCACCGGGAGGTGATGGCTGCCAACCGCCGCGCCCAGCAGCAGCGGGCCATGTTGGAGGCGGGCGCGCGCACCGACAGCCCGGAGCTCATGCGGCTGGCCGCGCAGAGGCAAGCCCCTGCCCCCAAGACTCCCCCCGCGCCGTGGAGGACGCCCGGCCACCGCACACGCGCACCGGCCCCGCCCACGCCCCAAGGCCTCACCAATCTCTCAGCCTCGGATTATCAGCTGGGCACCGCGTCTTCCACCAGTTGCCCTATTGCCGCTGTTTAGGACGCGAGCGCGTCTCAGGCTGCCGCTTGCTTGGTGTTTCGTAATTTTGCGGAGCGCCTCTCGTGCGTGTGTAGTGTTCGATGGGAAGGGGCGAGCTGGAAAGGAACCGTCACGTGGACGTGCGTACATCGCGCATGGACTTGATGACGACCTGACGGCGCAGATCCTTTGAAACGATGTCCGGTCACGTGGCGCACGATTGCCTTGAGGAGATGCCTCGGTTTGTTTGTTGGGATCTCTTGGATCTCGGCTGCGGTTCGACCAGGCGCTGTGCGGGATGTCTTGCAAAAAGGGAGAGGCAGCGGCGGGTTGAGCGTTGGTGCAGCGACTGCCCAATGACTTGCTGGCCGCGGGCTGTAAATGCCTGTCTCTGAGGAGAATCAAGATGGGACATGCCATTTGCCCAAAGTCTGTGAGAAGATGGCTGACTCGAAAGATTGCAAAGCTTTAACGGCTTGTGCGGACGTGCTAGAGTCTACAGGATGCCGATATTGCGGAGATGAAACATCACCGCGTGCCTGTCAGTGCGCCTGAACTCCACAGAGCAAGCCGGCTCACGGAACAACGGGCTTCATCGCACTGCGTCTGTCATTGCCTTCATCGTCCCCCATCTGTACTGGAGCTGTGGCCTTTTGCTGAGAGCGCTGTACCAGCAGGTTTCACTACTTTCTGGAGGGGTGACCTCCTGTCATTTTCGGACACAAGGGAGGACAACTCAGCAAGTACCTGCCAATATGAGTGCTGCACTATTCCCCATCGGTACGACTGTTTGGTTCAGTCTTCAGTGGGCCAACAGGCCGATGAACTGCCGAGCCTGTTGATGGGTCGGTGGATGCAGGTCGCTGTCCAAGAACGGCAACCTGACGTGGGGTGCGCAGCAGGTGAACAAGGCCGCAGAAGAGAAGGAGAGAGAGAAAGAGACTCTGCTCGGCAGAAAGCTGGGTACGTTTGCTGTATGCACATGGTTGGAATGTACAGACTGCTGTGGACAAGCCACAAGCACTCCAGTTTGCAATCTAATTTTCTTTGTGTTTTGCTTGTTTCCTATGGTATTCAGACATACAGCAGGTTCACTATCCCTGTGGTCATTCCCCTCCATGGCGCTGCAAGGCTCATGCATTTCGATGGTATCAACCTCCTCTTGTACGGAGAGAGTGCGCGTTTTGGGACGTAACTCCCTCTCAGGGATCTGAAGACCAAGGTCCTGCGCAACGCCCAAAATACCATTGCGACCCGCGTTTCCGGGCAGGCGCTTGCGTTTTGATGCACAAACGCGGATTCCAAACAGACTACTTCCAGTGATCTCCTCTTGCCTGAAATTTCTGCTTGATGGTCTTGTGACATGCTTGTCCAACCGTCTAGCACACACCGACGGTGTGTTTTTGCCTTCCTGGCCACTTGCGCGAACCCCTTCCGCAAGTGTCACTTCTCAGGTCAGCAGCCTCAAGCTCTTAGGCCAACAGGCTCAAACCCTGTTACGGCGAGGTTCTGCCTCCTCCGGTGACATGATATGAGCCCTACTGGCTGGCATGTCGCTTCCATTCGACAAGCAATAGCACTTGTGTTGCCTATCATACAGCCATGACACCTGGCTGGTTTGCTCTTTGTTCTTATTGTTGTTCGAAGTCTATCTTGACGCTGTTTACGAGTCCTGGATCCTTCAGGGGGCAACTCCCAAGGTCAGGGCCAGCGTCTCTCCGCTGCTGCACTGCGCGACCGAACCCAAGCCAAGGCGGCTGCGTGGCGCGCGGGCGGGAAGGCGGCGTTCTCGCTCCCAACTGCAGTTCACGACGCCAACGACATGAGCACGCTGAACTTGATGGAGCTCAAGAGACAGTTCAACAGCCAGGTGCGCTCGTCCGCAATCATGTACCCTGCGGCGTTTTGTCCGTGTTTTGTGTTGTGATGAATGGAACGTACGTTTGAACGTACGTTTGCATGCGCTATGTTGTCGAGAGTCTCAGATCTGCGAGAAATCATTGAACAAAGCCGTTTTGAATAAAGGGTGCACAGAGCGTGCACCTAGTTGGGATTCATGCCAGTGACGCACGCCCCATGCGCAGTGGAGAAACTGTAACAGCTTTGTTTGGAGCGTCCAGCTTGATCCGACCCATTTGCAAGTTGAGAAGG
>NHOP01000159.1:0-18829 GCA_018697155.1 Pyramimonas parkeae | reverse complement strand
TCATCAAGAAATCATGCACCTTGGGATATGTCTTGCAAGTTATTGTACTTGCTGCAAGAAACAATAATTCTTACAGCGTTGAGAGTGCTCAAGCATCTGAACACTGTTAAAGAACAGGAACTTACACTCAGGGGTGGTCATCGACTTTCTTTGCCAGCAGATCAGGCAAGATTGTCGATATGTTCACTTTGACTCGGTAATGTGATCTACGGACAAGACCTCATATTTTGAGAATTTTGTATACATGGATTGAGATCTTGTGGCATGGTATGCTTTCGAAAAGTTTATAGTGGCTGCATCATCAACAAAGGTTTAGTATGTTGATGTCGAATGCCTACAAGGACGGATTGTATCTGCATTCTGTATGGAGACGTTATGCAGGCGCACAACACGCCATCACCTGTATGAATATTAAGAGAGTCATGTTTACGGTATCTAGCCTTGTTCCCAACAAATGGTCGTAGCACGGTGATCCGAGATATCATATGATTCGTGATTACGTTGCCAAAGGACTCTTCAAATTGTAATACGTCAATACTGATCGATACATAGTTGATGCCATGACCAATGGATTGGAGAAGGTCCAAAACAGGCAGGTAACGAAGATGATGGTACAGTATGTGGATAGACTGAGTGTTTGCAGAAGATGATTACCTTGCGATAAAGGAGTGCGTTATGGCGATAAGCAAGTCCCCTCAGTCACGAATAATACTCAACCAGACTACATAGGCCTGAAACAACAGGAGAGTAAATCATTTTGCATCGAACGTGACTTTCATGTCGTGCACGGATAGTACAGATGCCAGTATAAATAGCCCGTCAACGTATATTGGTACTCCAGTCTGCTCTTGCTTCTGATATTCTGGCCAACAATATCGACGGACCAACGTCGGTGATCAGGAAGCATTCTCTACTTGCGCAGAACACATTCTTTGAATATGAAAATAGTAAGCGCATCCATGCATACCAGTATTGTGATGCTGACGTTATGTTTGGGTGGTACAAACTGACGGCATGCAGACACACGCGAAATCTTTCAGATTTCGCGTTTCTGCAGCGAGCCTTTCGTTGACTCACTGAAGAACTTGATTGCAGCTCTAGGTATCAACCGGAGATAAACTGAAGCAATATTCGATGGTTGAACAACTTGGGTCAAGTTGATGTGAGCCATTAGGCGGAGTTCATGCAAAATACTGCTTCTGGCCACATTTATCGATGCACATCAAGCACGACGCATGCAAACATCCATCAGTATAAGATAGGGAACAGGGTTCCGACAGCAAAATCATGATATGAATATGAAACGACAACCACTGATGGCACAGTAGAAGGATTCGTTAACCAAGTACTAAAACTTTCCTCCCGAAAGTTATTGCTTTCAACTGACGCGAAGAGCACTCAATGGAAGTTTTGGCGCCACAAGGCAGGCTGATACGTACGATACATAAATGTAGCGATGCAATAATCAACCGTGAAGCCGAAAACATACATGCTCTGTAGTTTGTCACTATCCTATATAAGTCAATAGATGACAATGAATGCGCGCGAGCTATTCTTCTAAACGTCATTCCAAAAAGAAAACTTGAGCACAGTGCATATGTGAAAACAAGTTCACGCGTAGACAATGCACACAACACATGATTACTCACGCACATTGCTATTGGCAGCCTAATCGAATATGTAGTCGCGTAGTAGCAGTACATGTTGTTCGCCAGATCCATGTATCATGGGCAACCAATCGTAATGGCACCTTGTAGCGTGTGGTGACAACAACGCTACCGTTCTGATGTGGTTCCCATTCATGCAGAAAGGCATTCTGATATACAGAGCAGTAGAAACATCGAATTCTTTATATGCATGCATGTTCAACTACTGTCACACGCTGTTGGAGTTTGTGCGTGCAGAATACCAGTTAGCATTGGGTCTGCAATGGTGTGTTGGCAACGCGTTGTGAAAAGTATCCGTACATGAGCACATCAAGATGCCATACTCTTCTCAAGATTGGACTTTGATGAAAAAAACTCCAAAAACTTAGTGGCTGTTGATTCCTCTTTTGCAGTTACAACTTCGTTGGTCTGCCGCTTCTTCTTGATGGGCTCGTACAAGACAATGATCTGCACAATTCACCAATCGTGTTCACATCGTTTGATAGTGCACAGCTTCTGGGAACTTTTGAACCATACCACAGTTGTAACAGAGAAATAGAAACACCAACAATAAAGAACAGGATGATGCGCATACTCACCCTTTTGATACAGTCACAAACAACTGATGAACATCCACACAGGAACCAGGGTGCTTGCCAAGAGTAACCAAGTACATCAATTCGATACATTCATTCAATCCAATTCAATTTACACTTCATGGTACATTGACACCAAGCTGAAATCGAAAACTTGTTTGGAACAAAGCGGTTTTGCTGCAGGAGCTTACATTGTTGCAATCAACCCAGTTTCCCTACAAGCTACAATGCACATACAACAGTATTGAAGATTAGTTGGATTGAGGATATCGTGGATTCAAGATCATCGCTAGTGTCGCGATGCTGCAATGAAAAACTTGCTATTGCGTTGACCTATGATTTGACATATGCATCAACAATTTCTTGTACATGCTGTTCCAACCCGTGCGTTTCCTCCCGTCCTGACGGCAACAAATCCAACCACCTTGAGGCACACGTGCGCTTTGCGAAATTGTTGATGGAAAGTGGCAATTAGAAAATCGTGCGCTTGCACAAGGATGTCCATGACCCATGTGACTTAGTTGACATAGCTTTCGACCCTGCGAGATATGGTGCATGCCCTGATATTCATATACATCTACCCAACACTGAATGGGAGGAATGCCATGTCAACCGAACCACATCGTAGATAACATGCCTTGAAAATCCATGTATGGAGTTCGGCAGGTACACTTTATATTTCCATAGAGATGTGCACAGTGCACCATGCAGTGCAGAAATCAATGAGATGTGTCACTCTGTCCCCATTGGAATTGTTGGTGATTGTATTTGATGTGAAACAGACCTGGTGCACATAACATTCATTCACTGATATGTTCGTTCTATTTGTTAATATACCTTTGAGGACTTGTCATGAGCGGAATCCTAAAATCTCCTGAACGGCCTACAACATCTTGGATAAATCAACCAGGACATGACCTCTACCCACAGGGCAGCAAGCTACGTCTTCTTCGTTAGACGCTGAACTCCAACACATCTCGAAAAATCACGCAATGATTCAAACGCAAAAGCAATAGAACATGGCCTGGAATCCAAGGAGATGTGGCTATTGATCCCCGTCCAGATCGTCTAGTGATATTTGTACATTCTGCTGAAATTGCGATGGTACTGCTAGCACCATTGCAGAAAGTCACCTGCTCGCAAGGTCTGTCAGCTTACATCATGTTGGATTGTCAAGAAAGTAACATTCAATTCGCAATACACGCATGTAGAGAAAGAACACGTTCGAGGTTGCAATGCGTATGTATCCCACAATTGTCAATACAAAATGTGGGGTATGGCCCGGGCGGAAAGCCACAGAAACTAAATCTCAAGTGAGTTCTATAACAAAACAACATCACTCTTATTAGAGTGAAAAAAAAGCCTGTACATGCGTATCAAATGCACAAATCCTCCAAGATGCGTCCCGCATAATACGCTACCAAAGCTCCAGCAGGGACATGCATCTCAGAGTTGTTGCCATGATCATATTCTTCCTTTACAAGGTGGTCAATAGCGTATAAATACATGCGCATGCCATAAGGCATCACCTACGATTGAAAAAAATACTACAAGCCATTGCACGGCTAAAATGAACACTGCCACACTAATTGACGGAGCTGAGTGTGTTCAATCCAGCCAGTCTCACACCCTAAACCAAACCTACCATTCTTCATAATTAGAACAGCAACACGCGATGTTATTTTCCGGGCGTTTCTATGCTCCTCAACCCAGTCAATGTCACCCATCGGTACAATCTAGCTACTCGCATCTACAACTTAGAATCAACGAGACGACCCCCAGAGTAGTCCCGCAGCTTCTGCTGTGACTGCTATCACCACATAAAATACATACAGGCACCACTTGCTGTGTCGGTTGGGTCAATTGTGACCTATGCCACCATCTCGCACTGAATGCGACCACACACTACGAAATGCAGAATCAAGCCATTGCTGTCTGGTATGCGTAAAAGTAAGCTTCGATCTCGACCTTTGCGTCTCACAGTTTGCCCTAGTTTGGTCTTGTAGAACGTTGAGATGTGCCATCGACCCGACTCTTGGCGCATCCCGCATCCTCCATATCTGGCCTAGTTGATGATTGAGCTCACACTCACACATAAACGCCACCGCATGCGTTAAGGATCGATCCATTCCAGACTCAGGTATCATATATATCGGGATATGACCCCTACCAGCTGGGTGGGAAGCCACATCAACTTATCACACAGTAGCAGTCCATCACCTGGCAACGTCAATGGAAGGAACAGGTGCACTTTGCCGATTACATATCTACAGATGCAAAACATAGATCCTGCTATAGATCCATAGGCGCACCTGGTCTTCATCTGTCCATGTCCTGAGCTCGCTCTTGTTTTCTGGGTTGAGCACCAGCGTGCCGTCTCGGTCGACCCACCCCATCATCACTGCGCCTTCGGAGCGCACCCGAGCCTGGACCGTCATGAACGACTTGGACTCCCCAGGCTCCACGATGCGCGAGGCAGGGCAGTAGACTATTGCAAGCTCATCTGTGGCAAAGATCTTGTTCAGCACCGCCATAGTGGGCGGCTGCGTGGCCACCTGTACCATCACGGGCGTTTCGCGCTATTTCTTTGCAAACTTCCAGAGAAGGCTTGAGGGTGATAGAAAAGCGAGGCCCCTTACAACTTCCTACAGCAAACAAAACCACAATAACGTACCCGGATACTATGGCAGTGATGTACGGGTTGCCATGGCAACAACCATCACGTCATGGCACTGACCAGCCAGCCTGCCGGTATGGCCTGGGAAAGCTCAATCATCAGTCGAAGCAGATACCTCCCACTTTGATCATCAAAAACACGATTTTAAATGACGCAAGTCCCACGTCCTACTAATTGGCCCATCCGCCAGATTATATGTTGTGACCTGCAACAATTGAAACAAATCTTCAATCCCTGCCAGCTGCAAGCGCTTTACGTGATTGATCCTCCAGAGGCTTTGCTCTGACGTAATGCGGACATACTTCCATATCTTCCTTTGACGATCGAGTTGAACATCCGACAATGGAAGGAGATACCAAGACCCCACCGGGCTACGACAGGGCCAGGTACTTATCAAGAGGAATCACACGGATTGATGCTCTGCAAGGTTGGCGAATCGCTTGCGAATCTTCTACACAGAGCCAGACTTTGTTTGTGGAGTGATGTAAAGTCACCCAAAATGAATGTCTCACTGCCCCCTGATCCTGGAGATTCAATATCATCATACGTTGTTGCAAGTTCCGCCTCATGGGAGGTTGTGGGGATGGACGTGGACACTTTCAGGTGCAGTGTTCTTTACAGTACGTGTAGGCTAAGCGCATGTTCAAGGGATCGTTGCCTATCAGTGAGACCACAATATCTAGAATCATCCGCCAGTGTCTTGGGTTTACAGATATACAATTTTGTGCTGTGAGAAGTTGCTATGATTGTAGGGGACTGAAACTCTTGGAGTTGCAAGTATTGTAATTTCACGATTTCTTTCATGCCCTCTGATATCATCATGTCAGTCAAAAACAGAATTCGATCCCATGATTGCATCATACAACATACAGTATTGGGTCCTCTCATCATCATCAAAGAATGTTGACTCCAGGGGAATGTCAGATCTCAGAGCAGTTGTTGCTTGAAATCTGGAGGTTCTGTTTACCCTACATTCAAACCAAGGACCTCTCAAATACAAAAATAGAGGGAAATTTGTCCGTGTTGTTGATTTCGCAATAACATCAGAAATGAACCTCATTTGAGCATAATTGGAACATGCGTACATCGAGCGAGGATCAAATTATCAGAAACTTTGCCAGTATGATCACACCTGGGCAATGGCGGAAGCATCCAGGGCTCCGATTTGCACGTACTCCGTGCCAGGTGTTTCGATGTCGATTGACCTCCACAGTTCGTTCACGATGCGCACGTTGCGCACGTCTCCGCCGCGCTTGGTGATAATGTCCCGTATGTAGAGAGTGCCCATGAGAACCTTTTTGTCTATAGACAAGTCCTGTAGAGGAATCTGAGTCATGAACAGCACTGAGTGTGTGCCCGTGTGCGCCCGCCCAATCACACCCACATCCCACACAAACCCCTGCTTGATCAAAACAGGGACTCGTAGTTGGACTCGACCCCAAACAAGCTACATTGGCCTGGCTTGTCCTTCCATTGTGCCCCTCCATAAGATAATATTGCAGAGAGACATAAGAGAATTCAACAGGAGGCTATTCTAAGCAAAACGTGATCTCAAAATGAAAAAATCAACAATCAGCACCTTCTGAATCATGATCATCCGTTTCGCAAGCACTGAAATTGAGTTTTGCTAAATCAAACGAGAAACTTGACGTCAAGTTTGGATCATTCTCTCCAGAATCAACAGAAAAATATGCACGCTGGAGATGCATGTGAGCAACATGGCTTTGATTGAGAGTTGACACAGCTGCCAACGGGTTGCATGGTGAGTTCGGAAACCAGGGTAGCAAATTGTTTGCTGAATTCATCCTGTGATACACATTCCTCCAGCAAAGATAGGGAACGCTTTTCTGAATTAACACCACAGATGCACACATTTCAATAGCCAAAGACATTGGCTTGAGAACCGTACCTGCAGTGAACAGCTCGCATGGCAAACGTTCCAGGGATAATCGACTGAAGGTTGAGCCCTGCAGCCGCAAACCCAACAACACATGTTGCCTCGCTACAAGAACAAGTGATTTGCTACGAATATGGAGGTTGGAGAAATTTATCCAGAGAACATGTGGCAAACCCAAATAAGACATACACCTATAATACTTATACCAAGTAATAACTTGACGCATCACAGAGAGCCGAAACTTAAGGACAACGCGAGTCCCTAAACGTTTAACGACCAAGCAGGCCTTGCTTGAAGGATTTGGACATGCGTGCGCATTGGAGCTGGGAGCTTGTGCATTGAATATTGATATACAACCTGGTAGCGTGGGCCCTCCAGCAAGGTAGGGTAGGGAGGCATGTCCATCAAACGAGGTGAGGAGAGGGCACAGCAGTGGTTCTGGATTTGCCATGAAGCATGTAAGCAGTTCTAGGTCTGGAGATGCAGATAGGGGAAGCAAATACGTCCGGGGGTTGTGGTGATGGAGTGTTGAAGGGGGTGAAGGGGCGGACTAAATTGAATTGGTTTAGACGCCACCTGGTAGTGCACGATGCGGATGTTGTGAATCTGATCGTACTCCATGCCCTCGTTCTCCAGCAGTTGGTTGCGCTCCTCCAGGGGCACAGTGCTCAAGATATGCACTTGACTGCCGAAGGCCAGGTGCTTGTCCAGATGCATCAGCATCCCCGCTAGGCCTTGTCTCCATCCACACAACAGAATCATTCCGTGTGGCTTCTCCACCCCAAATCTGTCTTGCTGATCTCGCTCGCTGTGTTCCTGTACATTCAAGCATGCCCAGGCCACAAAGGATTAGGGAAGCAGCAGCCTGCGGGAAGGAGTTGAAATCAAGGGATAACTTTTTGGGAGAGGAGAAACAGTTCCGGCAATGGGCGCAATCATTTTGACTCTGGGCAAGGATAGTCTACGATGAATGGTGTGTTGGTATGTAAAAAGAAACGTGTGAGGCTTAAGGAAACATTCTGGGAGATCGGCTGATCTGCTCCTTTCCAACAAGTTGGAACGATAACGATCCAAATGTCAAGTTCATTACCACATCCAATAGAGTAGTAGACTTGCAGAAAAAAAATGAATTGGAACCTTCTTCTAACTAGGTTGATGGGAATGAGAAAGTGTCGACTCCGACAAAAATGCCAGGTATGCCTGATATTCCGATGAGCGCTGCCAATTGCACAATCCAACAGTCACCACAGGAACAGGTCCAACAACCAAATAAGGTTGCTTCCCTAGGCGCGTGCTGATGTGAATCAAACGTCTCAGGGTAAAATTTCCCGTAGATGCACAGGGCCTAGTTGGTGTTCGCAGTCGCTGCTCAAATTTTGTACCATATCCTCATTCGCCCCTATGTTCGGATATCCTAAAATGTATGGAATCTCTTCGTTGCACATGGCGAGTGACAAGGCTTCATGCATCAATTTGCTAGACCTATTTGAGATAGTTCAATGAAGAAGGATGTGCACTGGGCGAAATCCCTAGTCTGGGGTAAAGTTGACCGAGCACGTAAGGCTGAAGGAGTGCGTCAGAATCAAACAAAGAATTCCAACGGATTATGTAATGGCTTGATGCTCTTGTTCATGTTCGCATGATGGCAGACCAAGCTAACTGCGTAGATTAAATGAAAACACATCAGATAACACAAAGAAGGCAGAATCAACATTAGTAACCTACATAACGCCCACGAACCATGATTTTGCGTATGGACATCACCAACGAATTGCTCAACTGTTCCCTTCGCCGATGGCCAGCATTTTGAGAATCGTCCAACTCATCATCCTCGTCGTCAAAAATGACGTCGCCTGTTGGCTCCCGCTGCATGTCTGGAAACATCCCCAACCCTCCACCTGAAATGAGTGGCTAACAACAACGTGGCCATCGCAAAATCTCCGTGCTAGATATTGGCATGACTCTATCAGTCCACCTTTTCACTCGTAGCAATTGCTGTACCTGACATTCTCACCAACTTTTACAATTCATCACTCGACTGCTGTACTGGGCCCCATCTTTACACTTTGACAAGGGGCTCAATTTCTGGAACATTGTCCACAAACACTCCTGACAATATGTGGATGAACATAGTACGTATACGCTTCACTGCATGGTCCATGGCTAAATTACACCTACAGATCACATCATCACCACCAACGGTGAATAACTGAATCCATGTGTTCCTAGCCCAATATGTGGCTCACAATATCGGATGCCACCTTTATCCTTTTGATGGGTTCTTGATTGCTGCATTGCTCCACATCACCTTTGCTTCACACTCACCAAGATTGAAATCGTCAACATCACCACAGGGTGCACTCACTTTGAAATCATGCAATCCTTGTACGTCGATTGTACTCATCATTTAGCCTTGTAGGAGTCTTGAGGCTCGTGCGCCATTTGCCCCAACATGGCTCCCGCGACACATTGACATGATGTTGAAAGGGAAAGTAAACATCTGAATAAGTGGATCTTTCAGCAATGTACCTTCAACAGAGAGCTATGCAACCTGTCAATTTACAGCAAGCTCATGTATCTTCCGGAAAGCATACTCCGTTTGCTAACCACCAAATTCATACCGCGAATTCAAGCAAACACGTATGATTCAACAAACACGTATTTGCCTGTAGGTGAATCTAGAAGCTGTCCAAGCAGAGATCACGAGACATGTAATCCCCTTCAACCCTAGCTCTATATCTCAGCGTGTTCCTTGATTCCAGTATACATGAATTTCAGATTGATATTGTGACGATGAATCTCAGATAGCGTGATTGGGCGGGGGAGGGTCACGCACAAGGAAGTGCTCATGCAACAGGACGTCTTCAAAGACTGTCAGCGTGCCTCCTATCATGTCTGCGCATCATGAACTGATATGGTTTGCTAGCCTGTAGGGATACCTGGCAACAAGACACACTGCTCATTGTCCATACACTGCATAACTCCAGAGTCCTTGTAGGGGCTGTCCTCAATTTCAATAGCTGTGACAGCGTTACTGTCGGTGGTGAACACAACGATGGAGTCCCCTTCGGTAAATACGTAGTCGTCCGGAGGAATCAATTTTACGCTGTTAGTGGATTCCTTGTAGATGCCCAGAGGGACACACCTGCACCGCTCACTTGCACTGTCAGGTGTTCATGATGTAAGGAGCTATTTTCACTGTCAGACAACTGCGAAGCTTGTCGATTGGCCAGCCACCAATCCGTAATAAAAACATGACAATTTGAAGGCATGTGTGAAGTTGCATCATGTGTGCACACGTTGTTCGTTTGTGTGCGCGCAGGAATTTCACATGGGTGTGCCAAAAGTCTATGAGGACTATCTATACTGGCCGGGATACCGCTTATGGGCGCTCGTAACTAACTCTGTAAGAAGGAGCACATCTCGAAATTGCTCCAGTGATGGATTGAGGAACAGACTATCACAACGGTCCGCAAGGTATGCTAAGCAGAAGCAGAGGAAAATGAAGAAAAAAATTGTATACTAGATCGAAACAGGAGCTTTTTTGTTTAATTGGGCGTATGTGTGGACTGCAAGAATTGGAACTGTAGCAGAACATGGGATAACATATCTGGATGTTCTTTTTCCACACAGTGTACAGCAAAGAATCACCACAAACAGAAAAAAATATTGATTGTGGCGTCAATCGCGGAGCATAAACGCGCTCAATTCCTCGCCTGTAAAATACTAGATGTGCTAGTAGAGAAGCGACTACACGTAAATCCGATCCTGCCATCACTGTGTACTTAAGCACGATGATTGTAAAGCATGCATCGAAGTGTCATTCAGCGTAAGCACATCAACCAATTGTAACCACTACAAATGCGAGAGCAAAACTCACAATCCATAACGTTGACAATCAACAAGAGACATCAGGACATGCAACAGTTTTGCACCATGCATTGTTCTCGAAAGTGTCCTTGGACCCATGAGTACTGCCGTTGATCACAGCAACACATCCCCATCGAGCTAGATGTCTGACGTCTCGATTGCACCGGAACTCCAGATCAAGGTTAGTATATATTGAATTGTGCCATGTACTCAAAAGTAAATGCAAACAGACTGTTGCTTGAACTATTTGCTAATGCGTGGATTCGAGCTTTGCACACATATTTGCATTCAAGGCGAACAAGAAAGTGTCCATCATTCGACAATTTATGAAATGCTCAACACAGAACAAATAACTTGGTACAATACACAAAAAATCTCTGGACACTGCTGAGATGGCAGTCGAAATTGTCGTTGTATCTGCTAGGTGAAGTACGCTGCATTGACTTCTAGTCTAAAGCATGTGCACATTGGCCGCACCCCAGAACAACGTCGAAGCTCATTCCAAAAGTCTTGCCCACCAACGACGGGAACTCTTTCACGTAAAACTCATTTCCAGAGAAGGCGAGTACTTGGTTGAAGAATGCGCTCAGGCCTGGGTGGCAAGCAAAACCCCAGCACTGCAGCACTTCAGGTGTTCTGCACTCAGGCAGCAAAGGCCTCGTCACCTGTTGAGCGAATAAGACCAAAGAACTTAACATGATTCATATTCAGGACAAAAGCAACTTATCCTTAATTCAACCTCAAAGAATCAAACCACTGTGCAAAGCGTCCAGCCACACACACACAAAGACCTCAATACCAGTAGTCTGGAAATACTTTGTATCACATTCCCTGCGACGACCTCGTGTCTGTCGACAAGAATGCAATGCACCTCGTATTCCACATCAGCAAAACAGGCGTCTAGCTAGCTATTGGGGACTACCATCACCAAACAATCTGCATAGGCCTGATGTGATCATTCGTATAGCCTGTCCTCTTGTGGAAGCTCAGTATACAGATCGCTGGTTCAAGACTCTGTGTATAACAGGCCAGCCATGCTGTCTGCAGGCCCACTTAAACAGACCGTCGCCATACCAAACAAACCCATCAATCATAAGTCGCGACTGGGTTCATGCGTAAGCAGTGTATTTGAAGCTTCTTGATTTTGGGAATACAGTGTAGCTTCTTGAGACACTTGTGCAGGCTTGAACAATTATGCTGCAGTGCAAATTGCGACAAGTTCTCGAACAGCCAAGCGTTTCTTCATACCCGGCATCAGCAGGGAGCGCAGAGTGAGGTTGAGACCGATGTCTCCGTTGGTGATGCTATGGGTACGTGTAAAGCTGGCGGTGATCAGATTCGCCGTATCGCGTTGCGACACCTCAGCCACTGTCCATGCGGACAACCGCATGGGTGCAAAGGACTCAATCAGCAGCAGCTTTTCCAGCACCTCCGCATCGCACTGCTCCAGGTCGACGTTGTCCGACAGCACCACCACCGTACGGCAGGTGGTGATGCCCACGAGCTGCAGCCAGATTACACGTTATGCATCAACTCCAGGGTCTATAGCTCCAGAGTCCATGACAATTTGACCGCCATAGAAGCTGATGCCGAAGACGCGTGGCAATCTATAGTTGCAACCATCGCTCTGAAATGACCGACGCCGTCATGCGCCACATATGTTGCAAGGTATCCCATATATATGGGTAATGCGTGTGTTTCGTTGAAAAACACATGCTCACTCATCCCTACATAAATCGGCACAAAAAAAATCGGAAAACCAATAGCTTCCGTGCTGGTGTAGAACATACGCAAGGTCTGGAACTGTTCTCTTGCGGTATGCTCCTATTGAGCACATGCATTCAGGAACAAACAGAACTGCATTGTGGAACAATTTTCCTGATGGCTGGTTCGAAGAGTACTAAGAGGATTCTAAGGCAGAGCAACCAAACTCAAATGCCCCAAATCTGATTGCACATCTAACCCGATAGGCTTACGTTGTTCCTACAGTTAATTGCGGGCCGTTGTGAGTCTTACGAAGTGTACATCAAGTCTTTGCGCAGTAGATATGAGCAGATATCATTCCTGGAGCTCGTACTGCGGCGTGGTTGTTGCTGACACCAAGGTGGTTCTGGTTTTGCTAAAGTGCATTATTTGGTGCTACTGATGTTGGTATTGGTGGTACTGTAATTGTTTACAGCTGCAATCAAAGAACAAATATCATAGCTCAAGTTCACCGGCGGTCAAAAACGTTGTTTGTCGTGGATGTTACTGCATCATACAATAGCAAACTGTGTTTCCCCACCTCCATGTTGTAAATGCTGGTTGGGTTGCCTTCCAGTACTAGCACGTTGTTTTTAAACTTGTCTGGGACCTCTTCGTCCAGCTCTGAGCGGATCATGCTTCGATCGCGCTCCGAAAGCACAACTACCACCGTCCGGCTCTGGCTATACGCCTGCGGGGACACCTGCTCGTAGCCTACCATCCCCAGCAGGTAACCCCCCCCAAACAAATCAAGAGCATTGAAGTTATTTCAAATCTTGATCTGCTCACAGCGACACACAACCTGTACCTGTACTTGGGTTGCCACTTCCAGATGGTTCTATGTTTGCTCGCAAATCTCTGGAAAACTATCAAAATCCTGGAACAGTTAGCGAAACTCCTGACCCCCATCAGCGAGAAACACGCACATCCAACAACGCAGGCAGGCGGCAACAATAAAAATGCTTGACATCGCATCTCACTGCATGTACACACCGAGCGCCAAGTTCAAATCCTGCACGTGTACTGGTTGCACATTGAATTTATTCGCGTTCACTGCAGATGCCGTCAGTGCTTGCCCACGGGGCCATCTCCAGGAGACAAGATACACATGGACAAAATGGTAGCAACAAGCAACAGGTTGTACGTACATACACAATAGAGAAATCATGGTATGAAATACACAAACTATCCGCCCAACCTTGACAGAGCTCACTGACGATGCGTGCCGCACGAGGGTTCCAGCCGAGAACAATGATGTGGTCCTTCTCCACCACCCTCTTCACACCTGCAACGCTTCCAACAAAAAATCAACAACTCAAACAACTATTCTCGCAACCCGCATGAAAACATTTCCGAAGGGGCCCCCATCAGGACCTTGATCCTTGCTGTCTGGTAAGAATGATGGTCAAGCGTGGAATCTGGCAGTACACTGCGTACGAAGTCAATTGTGGGGGTGAGGGCGCCTTTTCAAAAACAAGTAGGCTGACGGATAAAGGTTCATCCACTGCAATTGATTTGCATGGTAGAATGCTTGTGTGACTGCTGCCTGCACACAAGCGCTGGCAGATCTACTTGTTGAAGTGACTTGGAGGACAACCGCGTCCACACTCTCCAGCCCACATCTGCAGCGCTGTAGACTATTTCGCAAACTCACACTTGATTAATGTAAATGAGTTCAAGCGCAAAAGCAATCTCTATGCTTTCCTTAATGCGATGCTGATAGCCACAAGACTGTTCTATCAGCCAAGACCTACCGCTGGCCAGTGATTCCAGCTGACTGTCGATGGCCGAGTTCACTGCACATACATCAGACCCGCCACTAAAGTCAGAACAGTTACACCAATACCAGAAATTTGGTGCTCAACACGAATGTGCACTAGGCTTGAGGAATATACATGTGAACCCAATGCATTTGTAACAACCAAACCACCCACAAAAATTTGACACATGATTGAACACACTGATGAAGTTGCAAAGTCAGTGGCGGCTGACGTGGCGAGAAACATCATAGTATGATGAGGCCATACACAATTTGGCCGCAGAAGGCCATACACAGTATGAAAAACTACCCAACAAGGCTGGCAAAGATCACCAAACCAGGAAAACCCGGATCTAACCTTTCATGTACAGATGTGCAAATCGAAGCTCGACCACATGATTGACCGTTACAAATCTGGAAGCAGGTATGAGTACGGCGCCGCGTCCGGACACCACAGTTTCTACGCATACTTTCACAACACTGCAAGCGTCGCGAGATAAGCGTACCAGCAACGCCTACTGACATACTGCTTTTGAACCCAGACACAAAGACTGTGTGCAGATGATACACCCTACCTCAACCGACATGGATGCACAAGCAGAAATCCCACAACAGTATGTACCCAAGCGCCACGCGCCACTGACACTACTTTTCACTGCCACGCACCGATGCCAATGAGCACGGACACAAAGAAGAGCCCCACCAAGGTGAGGGCCACGCTGATGGTTCGAGGAACGAGTCCCTCCGCGTTCGCGAACGCGCCCGAGTCCAGCACATACGCCATACTCTGCCACGAGGCCTCCAGGAGGTTCTGCGGATCCACCGCAAACCCAAAGCATTCCATCAAACCATGATAACTATTCTCTGACTCGGCTGTTCATATCATTTAGACACTAGGTATGCAACGATGCGGGTAGCGAAAGCTAACCCGCCAACCGCAGACAATCTGCACTGACGTCCAATTGTCACGAGACATACCAATGGACCACAATTGAGCACTTCATGTGCATATCAACATGATCCCACAAAAGAGTCCCCCTGCAAGCCAAGTCTCTGCATGGACGAGACATCCAGGTGCACAGAAATGACAGAGGAGGAACGAGCCCGCGCAGCTGGACGGTAGTTGGCCACCAGTATTCGGCGCTTCTGGTATGGGATTGGGTTGTACAGCAACAGTAACACAAACAATATCAAGACCAGAAACGTAAAGCAGTGATATCAGCAGCTTTTCATCAAAGGCAAGATCCTATCGATAAGGATATCGAAGAGTGCGAATCTGTCAGGTTCACAGGAAACCACATTGGTAGGACTTGTCCACGCGCTACTTGCTTCCAAGCTCATCCGCAGTACAATCCAACTTGGCTGCCTGGCCCTAGCAAACACTAGACGTAAGAGTACACCGTGAGACAAGTCGTAGGAATCTGAACGGATTCTCTGAGCAGCGAATCGCGCAATCGAAATGCCTATTGGGATCATGGCCTCAATAATAATGTCCAGCAATCATACACCATGAGGACTACTTATCTAAAATCATCTGCTATTTGAAGGTGGCAACGACAGGGTGGCCGTTGATGTATCATCTGTCGTCCGAGGCAGACACTTCCCATGCCAGGGCTCAATATTTGTGTTTTTGGAGAACCTAATCGCTCCCCCACCATTTGTGCTATCTAGAGTATGGGTCTCAAAGAGAATCTAGCAGCAAACTATGAGCTCAATACGCTACTTGGGTTTTCGCTCTCAGCTTGGGCAGCCACCAAAAACGCAAGACATGCAACGCACCATGGACAAGTTGTTGAGGTGTGCATGATGAGCGCACAATCAATTTGAGCTGGGAACATCCGGCAAGCTTCTAGCAAGGCGGAAAATCTTCCCCACCCTCAGAAGAAGCTGAACAAATGGTCTTGTAGCCTCGTAGCGCACGCGTATGTGTGTTGGGGAGCGTACCAAGTCAGTTGCCGCAGAGTAGACGCTGGAGAGGGAGAGCACGATGACCGCCGTTGCTGACAGAAGGATGACGTACTGCACGACGAAGCCTGACAGCACTTTACGGTCAATCTGCACACAACACCCGCCCATGGCCTCAACACAGAGAGTTGCCAACCTGTCCATGCAAACATTGTTGCATAATACACCAACTTGCCTACTCATCACGATAGTGGAACCATAAAACAGCTTCGACAACTCAGAGAATGTTGTCATCGCGTATGCCAAACGCGCTTTGATTTCACTGGGAGTGCCAAACAGGGTGTAGGTGTCCGGACCACATGTGTCATCTGCAGTTTGCACCAACATCAAGATCCATATTAAGACAATCTTGCTGGACGTAAAATATCACAACAAATACTTCAATGAGTAAGTAATGCGTTTGTATGCCATGCCGATCGCATGGGCTCGCCCCACCTGTTCTCCAGGCATGATCAACCACTGTGGCCAGGGGGGGGGGGATTCGTTCAAAAACATCCATCAGCCTTGCTGGCGTTTCCATGTGCCCATTGTTGTTGCACCATACACCTAGCAACAAATGATGTTGATGGTACCTTTCCAATTAAATCGAGCAATGCAAAATAGCATCCGACACAATGTGATCTTCGAAATGCGTGCAGCATCCCAGTGATTCTTTCCTTGCAAGGCTCCCGGCAAACATCGCAACGACAGCAACAGTAATCAACTGACACGTGCAATATTTCACTGATCTTAATCACTGTAGGAAGGTGTCACGAAACAGGTCAACGGGCAGCTTCTCAAAACCAGCGACACAAAAAAGGCCCAAAGCAAACTCACCAAATATTTAGCGCGTTTTATCAATTTGTCCCATTTTCTAGGATCTTCAGAAAGCACTACGCTGAATAACTCCAGTAGATCTTCGTTCTTGACTAGTTTATCGGAGTCTTTCAGCATCTGGGTAATACGATTGAGATTCCTGCGAGCACCAGGAGCAGCAACAATGGCACAGCGGAAAAGTCGGCAAGCAGAACCCTCATAAGCCAGCAAGGTTGGAGACCGAATACATACAAAGTCAAATACAACATCCACAATCAACACCCTGATCCATATATTTCAGAACCAAGAGAAGCCAGTTGTATCTACTTTCCTACACCAGACAGACAATAAAATAGACATTCACAAAAAAAAGGTGTTCGACATCTGTCATTACCATTCCATTTCGCTGCGAAGCTCCTCTTGCCCATACCTGAGAACAACCCATCACCTCGACCAATTCACAATCGACTTGAAAAACAGTTCTTACGTCAACAACCATGTCCCAGCGAAATGTCATCACTGGAGCCATTTAGATATGTGCTTTCCGTGCCATTGTTCGAACAAATTCACCGCATTAGCCTCTGCAACCCAATCCACGCCCCTCTCCAATATGCTATGCCACATTGCACGCAGTCTCCACAAATGCTGTCCAGACGAGTCAGAAGCTTTGATATTGAGAAGCCTTGCAAGCGTTCTTGCAACAAAGCAATGCACGCGCGCAAAGCCTACTTACATTTGTACATTTGTACATTTGTACATTAGCATATACAATCGGATACTTATCCAATTGTATATGCTAATCAGATAACAAGTTTGTTTCCTATGGATGTGCAAAGATCAGCAGACTTTTCTTAATGGGATGACGAAGTACATCTCATTGGATATCAAAAATCCAATTGAACCCACATGGCAATTGTTTCGGCAAACAGTGTGATTGCTTGCTAGCGTACTGTAGCCCACCACCCAACTTGGCTGTCGATCAATCAGCAGCCGGTGTCTCACCATGTCTCGACTTAACCGTGAGATTTCGATCCAGTATACTGACTTCCAAGGTACCATCAGCGGAGCTACTCAGTTCACGTGGCTTCCTGCCCTTTGGGAAAGAGTCTTGTTCCAATGCATGAGGGTAAACAACGTCTGCGCAAGGGGCGAGCAGCCATGTCAAATATACAACCAAAGATTATTTCACAAATGGAAACCGAATATCTGTCGAGCACTTGCACTGCAAGGTACAGCGCAGCAACACACTATTGTGACAGAACCTTCATGCATGTTATCATTACTGATTTTTGTTGATACGCATTTTTCAAAGCATGACTGTGCATTTTTCAATATACGATGCTGCGACCTGAATTTTCAGACACAACTGAGTACAGACCATCTGAGATTCATTGACAGTGAGAGCTAACTCATGGTATCCGACTATAATAGACAAGAGGGGTGTTGTTCATACGATCAGCAGGCACTACCGATAGGGATGGCAATTTATGCACTCCTTGGATCTCACGTTATGTGATTGGACTTGATGCAAGGAACATGCAAGCTACCTGTTGAGATACATAGAACGGAATGCAGAGCACCTCGATTGATACCGTTTATCACCCTCTGAGTAAGGGTCATGTCCCTAAATTTTACTGTGATTGGACTTGAAACACCAGCTTCGAAAGCTACAATCGACACTGGAACAATCTGGCGCGTAACCCAATGGAAATGGCTTTCCATGTACGCATATGGAAGGCCATGTCACCGTGCTTATGTATGTGCACATATATACGTACTCATACACGGGGGCTTCTCAGAGGTAGGAAGCCATGCAAATTGAGACTTCTGCTTTACACAAGATTGCAACATGTTCACCAATACAGACATTCCGAATTATTA
>NHOP01000158.1:0-18868 GCA_018697155.1 Pyramimonas parkeae | reverse complement strand
GAATAATGATAATGTTAAGTCAATAATTAATTCATTAATGGCGATGAAAATGGCGGGAATGATTTTCTTAAAGATAATAGTAATAATGATAAACATGACGATAACGGTGATAATGGTGCTACTGGTAGGAATTAGTAGTTTTGACAATACTGCCAATCGTAGTGCTAGTAACAATGATAATGAATGATATTTACAATAATGAAAAGAAGAAAAGCTGTTGAAGCACTGGTTGTCATGGTAGTTGTTTTGGCGCTTGGTATAAGCACTCGATAATTGGGGATGACCCGCCATTAGATGATAATGACATTTATGATAATGAAACCAATCATCATCAGTCTTATGATCCCAACACTCACACGCCGCTTGCAGTCGGTAATCAGTTGTCGCTGCGGTGTTGAACGTCACCGCAAGCTGACCGCGTCGACTTGCCCCAGCATCCCCGATATTTCATTCGACATTCCGTACGCCGGGAAAAATGCAGCTAGCACGGATGTTGGATGCGATCTGCACCTGAAACTAGAAGGTAGAGGTTTCAGAGACACGTTCGCCGGTTCGACTTTCCTTCCATCGACTAAACGCACTATTATGTTCTTCCGTGAACGTACTACTTCGAGTTTTTCATGGAAGTGATACATTCGAAAATGTGATGAAATTACAACAGAATTCATTGTAAGAATTATCAAAAGATTTCTAGTCTTTGAACGGATGCAATTTTTCGCGTACCGTAAGAGGTCTTTCTATTGCCAAAAACAATCGGATTGCAACAACCTCCGAGACGCATAAATATCTGGTCACGATACTTTCCTCGGGATGGGTTTGCACGGATTTCGTTATCCAGTCGTTTATGTTGTCATCGGGGTTGAATGTTTTTGTATCAGCATTTTCTCTTAGATATGTCTCGGATATTCAAGATTTAACAGTGGAATGGCCTGCCCAGTGCTCGGTAAAGCCCAGTTCTCGGGGCTATGACAGGTATCGAAAGGCATGCTTCTCATAAAGTGTTCTCAACGCCATCTGCATGTACATCGGACGTCTTCATGGACGAACTCAGGTTATAATCGTCCGGCGTTGTTGATGTAAACAGTTCTTTGACAGCAACATATAACGTTCAACTTTTTCTAGTCGGTGGTTGCCAGTTGGAATTCAAAAGCCACGTTGTGGAGATATAGCAATGCCCGGGATGTCGATTTATGTGCATGTCAGACCACCTATACTCTCAATGGGATCTTTTTAGGAGGTTGACAATGGTCAGATTTTAGAAGAAGGAGTGACTCATTCTGCATTCCTCCTCTGGGTTGAATGGGTGCTATGCATATGATTTTTTGCTTAAACGAGCGACAAACGACCGACCATGTTATTCGTGTGATTGACTAATCTATATATTTTTGTATTTCGGTCCTTTTGTAGCCGACATTGTCAAGTGTTTGTTTCCTGGTGTACGCAAAACGCAACAAATGTTATTTTGTTCTGAATGATCTTTCAACGCTTCCACAGATGCCACACCGACCAGGTTGATATTCCTGCAACCACTTCGATTGCTTGGTCTTGGATGCACTTTTTGGGTAGCGATATTTCCACAGCTATAACAGCATGTTACTCTTTGTGTTGCATGGGTTTCCTATTGCACACAAGTTGTATCTTGGACCACACATGCCCTTCGTGTCCGAGTGCATCGTTGGTTTACCCCTTTTCAATATGTTAAATGCTGAGAAGTGATACGTTGAAATGCGGGAATGACCATTTGAACGAGGATCAGTATTTGCAACAGTCATAATTGCGACACTTCGCTGGAATGAGGACTGTGACTGGCGTCTGTTCATTATGGTTGTACATGGACCGATGCTTTCCCAAGATGATAGCTGCCAATGCAAGAAAAAGGTATTTGAGCAATACTTTCTACATGCATTGGACAGGCGGGCACACTTTGACATGAGATCAATATCCTCCGCCATTGTGTTCTGCAATGGGCTGGTTTTGTTCATTTTCTCAGATCCCATCTGGCCGCCTAGAAACGTTTCTGGAATGCTGGTGGCGCTCAAGCTCATGTGTTGGTTTTCAGGCGTTCGGTCAAGTGTACTGCTCGCAACGTGAAAAGCAGCGAATGGCGTAATACATAGACCCGGCTCTTTTGCACACTCAGGTTTCACTGCTATCGTCACTGCTACTCCATCTACAATCATGATCACTGATGGCACTACTGTTGTCATCACTGCTGTTGCAAACGTTGTTTTTGGTGTGTTGTTTCACCAAGCGTGGATGCTTCTTCCTCCTTTGCTGAAGCCAACAAGCGCGCCTGCTCGCTGCGCCAGCCGCGGGGTTTGCATTGCCATGTTCCTGCAGCGTCGTGGCTGGGTGGCTCGTCTGTTCCTGCTGCTGCTTGTGGGGCCCTCTTGGGGTAAGCACGTGCACAGGCCTCAGGCTCCCAGCGGCAGGCGCACGCATAAGCCGCCGCGCACGCCCCCTCCGCCAGACGCGCCACCTTCAAAGACCTCCTCCTTCAAGCTTGTGATGCATCCGGGGGACGACCAGTCCACAATCAACCCTGTGTTTCTCCAGCAGAACCCGTACACTTTCGCCCCTCAGCGTGACCCTGCAACTGGGGAGTTCTACCTCTGGTGAGCGCCTCCGGGGGGATGAGCGTTGCCAAAACACGCCGCGCGTGGGTCATGGCATTGTGTGCGGATATGCTGGTAAGTGTAGCTTGTTGTGTATGTTGGTAGTGTATGGCCAACTCGGAAGCTCCACGTCACTCTATAGCAAATATCCAAGCATATGATGGACGGGTGTACCTGCCTTACGTTGTTGGTACACAACTATCTAGTCGTTGTTGGGAGACAACGATGACTTCAATACTTTCGTTTGTGGGATTTCGGAAAACAACTAAGAAATGCAGTTGGAAACGCATATTTTGTTTTCGACATTGAATGGTTTCTTTGTTTTTTTTTGGTGGAGCAGCATGGATATGTGTTGAACAACAGCAAACAGTGGTCGGCGGGGCGGGTCATAGAATCTTGATATTGCTTCATTCAATTGTTTATAGGAAGAGGGCCAATAGAAGTATTGCATGATGACCGGAAACGAACATCCCGAACAGGCGATCAAATACAGAGCGGCATCGAGAATCTAAGCAGAGAAGTCGGGGCTTCAAAACTTGATTGATCCACAACGATGGAACTATTGTCCAGCCAATCGTACCACAGGATCCTCGGTTGCGTGCTTGTCATTGCACACGTCAGAGCATGGTGGATCCTGGCTGGGCTTTAGAGCAAACTGATCTTCACAAGCGCGACGCTGTTGACTCTGAGCGAAGTGCATCTCTGCTACTTGTGGTTTGGGGCGGAGCGTGCTCCAGGGGTGTGCCTGACGCCAATGCAACCCGCCGCCGTCTGCGCCGCTCGCAGCCCCAGGCGTTTGGCGGGCCCTTCTGGGACGGGCACGCGTTGTACGGGCCTGACAGCAGCTTCGGCATCTTGCGTTCGCCGGAGCAGCAGTTTGTGGACGTTCTGGTTCAGCGCAAGCTGGACACCATCAAGAGAGCGGCGGAGGATGCACAGCGCTTCTTCTCGCACCGCCTCCAGCTGCAAGTGGTGCTGCTGGACATCAACCCCCCAATGTTCCGCCGCCTGGTGAGCGGGGCGCGCCCCATCCCCCACTCCACTCGCTCGAGTGACGTGAACAGTGTTGATGTATCAATGATGACAACGCCTTTCGTATGTGATACCAGTACACGTCGATCATTGCCTCCAGGTGCGAGCGGTGCTGCTGGACTACAATCCATTCCATCCCAGGCTATGTTCTTGTTCAGGTACACAGGCATTGTACCTCCCCAAGCGGCTGAGCTTGCGAGCGGGGATATGATGCTGGGGATAGTTGGGATAGTGGACACATGATGCTTGGAGATGAAGTTGGTTGGTTCCTCCTGCGGATCCGAGATAGCGGATCCTTTACCGTCAGCTACCATACCCACATGCAAGCCTTGGTCAACAAGCTTGTCAACTGATGATCGACAGTCAACGCAATCATAATTTCCTACGGGTAATGAGCAATTAGCTGGGATTCACATCCAACGCCAGGGGTGGGTGACTTGTCTTGGTCCTCATTGCAAATAACTTTGGTATGTCGGCAGTTGGTTATGCATGTGTTGACTCAGGGAGGATTGTGCACAGCTTGGGGGAATTTTTACTGATGCAGTGTTTTGCAGCGCTTATCGGTGATACCCAGTCTAGAGCTGTGGATGCCAGGCTGAGACGAGCCCAGCTGTGCTGGAGTGAGATGAAACCAGGTGCGAATAGAGTTTTAGAGACGAGGTTAGATGAGATTAGAACACATGACACGATAATCTACCAACTGGCCTGTGGTACGGGATTGATGCAGACGGTGTCAGCGGGCATCACCTTGCACACTCTGCATGAGCGCGTACTTGCGCCCGCCATGGGTTGGCACGTCTCCTCGCACGGCTACCAGTTCATTGACCGGAAGGACGGCGCACTCTTCGGCCCCCCCGTGGGTGTGTGCCCTGCTCTGGGGATCTGAATGATGCTGCGGGCGGAACCTCAAGGCCAGGAAGACTACCTGTTTCCCCCGAACCCCATTGCGCTTCGCCGTCGGGCACCTATTCCCGCTCAGACAGTCTACTCAGCATGGCTGTTTGAAGGCCTCAGCACAGTGTCGGCATCATCTGAAGAACAGGCTTTATATTTTTACATGCTCTTTTGCCACGATGCCACATGATCACCTGCCTTGGATCTGTCATGGTTTATTACATGTAGCTACACCGGACCAGTATGTACTCGATCATGATATGCGAGCGGACAGAGCGCCAACCATTCGATGTCCCTTCCCACTGACAAGGTTGCAGTTGGCACCATTTCGTATCCTTACCTATGACAAACTGATCCATCAATCTATACCAATCCCACAAACCTCGCTCAATGATGTGATGATTTCGACGAGTATGCCCTTGCGCAAATGAGGTGCCCTGTGCGACAATTAACATAAAATCGATACCTCCAATCAGTGTGCTTTGCAACCTTGTGAATACGGCAAGCTAGAGCAATGTCCCATGCGACAGAAGTCCAAATAGGACCATGCATTTCGTTCACACAGAGCCTGGAAGCGCGCAGCTGTCATCACATGGTCTTGTTCGAACTTACGTTTATGTCTTTGTGCTCTCAAGAACAGTGTCAAGGGAAAACTTACACACTTGAAGGTAGAGAGCTATCTTGAAAATGGATCTTGAAGGCTATTTTGCAACGCAATCGATTCAAATACTTAGGTGTGGCTGCCAGTCTCTAGGGTAGAGATGGTGTTGTGTACTGCACATGATGTTGTGCCAGTGGTGGATGCACTCTCCTGAATTTCCATGAACGCGGGGTGGGTGTAGACTCGAGAGTGAAGGGCTCCGTGCCCCACCCCAAATCAGGATGCCGTGACTTGGGCTACCTGAGCATCAAGGGGCACGTGATGATCGACGACCGCCTCGTCCACCTGGCAGATCTGCTCAGGGCCCCTGGGGACCGCCTCGGCTACGTCTACAACCTTGGTGCGTTGCAATGCGCGCCCCTGTCAACACTCCACCCTCCGAGTCCGTGGCTCTGAGGCGAAGATTGTTACAGGCAACATTTGGTTTCTCGAACAAACAAAGCCGCTATTGTTGTTGTTGTTCTCGTGATGATTTCTGAGTTATACAGGCTAAGGCACAGATAGGGGGTGTGATTGAGAATCGGAGCAATAAATTGCCTTGCCATCCACAAGTTGTCCAGGCACGAGTCTTGCCAGGCCTTCCCTGACCTTCAACCCTCCAAATTAACGTTGCAGTCAGTTTGGTTGTATTTGCGAACACAGCGCCGCAGGGGCGGTAGCATTGGCCCGATGCAAACAAGATTGATGACAGGACTGTGGGGGCTGGGGATTTATGGGGTGTTTGCAGGAATGCACTGGCAGCATAGTGTGCAGGTGTGACGGTGTTTTTGACAATTAACTGATTGCTGTACCCAAACCAAGGCATTCGTCGATGAAGGCATATTGCGCGACTAGAGGTGCTCGTGTTTGGGATCGAGGATTCCAAGGAGCTCGTCTCGAGACAGTGACTTTTTATCAAATTAGTCAACCTGCTTGCTCAAAGTGTGTCTGTGCCTTGGACATTTGTTTTACCACAAATGACAACAGTGTACTTCGAAGCATATGATGTGTTCACATGCAGGACAAAGCTGCATGTGATGCGCAACATGTGGGTCCTTAGGCACCCTCCTCATGCTGGCGAGGTGATTGGTGCTCTCGCAGGTGGAGGCGGTGCTGACACCTGTCGGTGGACCCATCCAGCTGGCCGCCCCGCTGGCGCGGCCAGTGCTAATGGACGGCGCGATGCACTGCCCGCCGGACATGCCCGTGGCGGAGGAGCTCATGCCTGAGGAGCCCGCCAACTTGGCCTACCAGGCCATGCTGGACGTGCTTCTTAACAAGAGCCACGAAGACTACCAAGAGGTGCGCGCCGGGTGTTGACATGAACGCGATTTCTTTCATCAGGGACCTTAAGGACCCTAATGCAATCCACCATGTCAAGACTTGGTGTCATGTGATGCAATTTGCGCAATATGTTGTTTCCTGGAACATGAACGACCAACTGTACCATGTTGTTGGATGTCAACGCTGGGCCAATGCTGATTGTTGCTACACCATAAGATTCAAGACAACAATTTGTGTTGAAATCAGGTGGAAGTGCACTACCTAGGGTATATCAATCATGTAACTGCTACTTTCCCGAGCTTAGCATGCTGGATTCTTTGAACTTATGTGCATCACAGGTGTTGCTCGTAGCCAGTCAAGCAATGAACGTAGAGGCAAGAGTGTTCGATCCTTTTCATTTCGATCGGAGGGCTGTGCAGGTGAGGCAAAAGAACCTTTCATTTTGTTTCGCACGCACATGCCTTTGTTTTATGATGCGTGGTACATGCTAGTACGCAATTTTCTCTTCATACTCGCGCTTTAATGTTACAGGGTATTCTGGCAGA
The DNA here is from genome assembly GCA_018697155.1 of Pyramimonas parkeae. NCBI lineage: Eukaryota > Viridiplantae > Chlorophyta > Pyramimonadophyceae > Pyramimonadales > Pyramimonadaceae > Pyramimonas > Pyramimonas parkeae. The sequence goes on along the minus strand of NHOP01000158.1, from coordinate 11,858 downwards.
TTGTATGTGTTTACTCTGATATGCCGTGTTTTACAAAGTGAGAGGTTTGGAGCAGGTGTAATTGCAGATGTAAATAATAAATGGTTTTTGTCATTTCTGAGGTTGACTTAACAACCACAATCTTCCGCTTCCATTTTCACCCTGGTGAGTAAAACTTTCTTCACAACCAAGTACTTGTTCATATTTGACACGACCATGTTCACAATTTGGCCTACCTACGTAGAGAGAGCTTGATGCGCATGAGTTGTGACATCTGCACCCATCTCCTACCCAATGCCCCTCCCACCCACCACCCCTCAGGCGCGCTTGGACCATTTCTGGAACAACGCTCCGCTGCACGAGCGGGTCTATGATCCCAACACCCCGGTGCACGAGGAGCGCCGCACAGTGGCTCAAAAGCACAAGCAGCACATGCAGACGCTAGATGCAGCGGCCATTGCGGTGCTGGTGCTGGCCGTGGTGGTTGGGATGTACCTCAAAAACCGCAGGCGAGCGCGCTCTGGACGCGGGGGGGTGTCTGTTGCCGGGTCGCAACGAGCACTGCAGCAGCCCTCCCCGCCACTTCGATCATCCAACCACGGCTCCCAAGCCCAAAACAAAGCGAGCAGCGGCGTTGCCTCTGACCAGAAGGTGCGGCGAAGGGGGCGATGCACGAAGGGCGGTGTGACAAATACCGGAAATGCCATTACATCCACAGCAGTGGGCTTGGAGCGCAAGGACTCTCCCATACCAGGTGCTCGATGGTTGAGTGTGGATGTTGGCAGAGTTGTTGATGATATCCCACGCGAATGGATCTTGTTTTGAAAATCAGCCATTGGGAGCCTGGGAGCTATCCGATTGTCAAATGCTTGCCTTTTCAGCCATGAGTAAGTGGCTTCAGAGTCTAAATGGCAAGGTTAAGGAATGTTGCTCGTGAACACTTGGGAAAGAAATTCCGATTGTGTAGATTGGTGCTTTGAAACAAGTCGTAGTTTCGGGGCCAAGGGTTTGATTGATTGATGGAACGTGAGTATTTTGCCTTGTTATCCTGTTCAGGTCAAGCTTGCCGCCGATTCGGATCGTCGTGCAAGAAGGCCCTGTTTCAACGAGGCGGCTCGACTGGGTACCAGCCCTTTGCCCAAGGGTGCGAGTTTGTTGTACAGAGAGGTCAGCAGTCAATCGCTGCAGCAACGCAAGTCTGCGTTGTCTGGCCATATGATATGATCCGCAAGCTTGCAAGACGGATCATGGATCTGTTGCGATGGAAACCAGTAGCATTGCTCCGGTTGCCATGGTTTGGCTCGAGATCACAGGTATGGATATGTATATTGCCTAATTTCTGTTGGTGTACATTGAAGTGATGAGAGAGTGACGGAGAGTATGCATCAACAATGGAGATAGTTTGAATTTAGCCAACAATGCTTTCTTGCCCAGGGGGGAGGGCTGGTGTCACTTCGCACTTTCTACATATTTTCCATATCAGGCTGTCTTGCACAATCCATGTGCGTTCTTGTAACGTTGATGTGATGTTAGAGTGCTTGACCTACCAGGGGATTTAATGTTAGTGCGCAGCTGGGCACCAAGTCGTTCACCAGGTTTGCATGTGATTGATCATTGTGATTACAACCCGATTGTTGTGATTTCATGCTTGTGTTTGTGACCCAAGATGAAAAACTCTGCAGGAGCAAGTTCTCTGATATTTGATTTTCGCCTCTGTTAATGACTGAATGCAAGTGCACTTGCAGGTGATTGCATCTGGGGACGTATCGAATTCGGATTCCAGTACACCATCTCCGATTCCAAGCATGAGTAGCGAGGCAACGAAAGAATGCACACGCATGAGATCTGACAACATGGAGCCCGATCACGTGCCAGATGCATATCTTCTGGCAGCAGACTCCGGGCCGAAACCGGCTGCGGAATTAGGGTCTGATTGTGTGGTCTGCATGGTGAACAAGAAAGGGGCACTTTTACAGCCGTGCGGACATTGCCACACGTGCTATGAGTGTGCCATAACACTTTTCAATAGGGAGAACCAGCCAGGCGCATGCCCAATCTGCCGAGTTCCCATCGGTTCTGTGCTACGAGCCTACATGTAAGGAATTCCTTATGGGAACGCCAACTACGGGTCATGGTTGATGATTTGAATTGAGAAACCGCCCCGGCAATAATTTCAAACCACCTTTGTCGTTATTGACAATCGTACCTACTATATTCATCTGGTCGAGAGAGTCTTGTTGACAGTCCCAAGAAGATTCTGGTCAAATGCCTCGCTTCAATATGCCGTGTGATGTAAATTTGCATTAAAGCACGATGCAAGCACGTGCCTTCACGTTCATGTTCGGTCGTTAAATTATGGAATGGATTACTGGACCACCACTGTACGGAATCTTCAAAAACAAGTAATCGCTCTTTGTTTCACTCATAGACCAGACAACGGATGACAAGTAGAGATAGCTAGCTGCAAGAACCTACTGATCTTGCTGTATCCGTTCAATATTCGAGTGTCATAATTGACCACAACTCTGCATGTGATGGCCAAGCCCGAATGACCAAGCTGCATACCTTTTGCCGCAAGATGAAGACAAGTCCAAGGCAGCGCTGTCGTGTGCACGCGCAAAAGCTTTGAATCGTGTGTTCATGAAGATGATGAGGTTAGGTTCAACAGTGGATGAACATGAAATGGTGCACGCACACACGCTCTTGACAAGCTGGTTATTACCATCCAGGGGCATGTTTTGATGTGCGTTTGTGCTGTGGTCCCCATTCACTGTATTGCTATGGCATGGGCGGATGCATGGATGGCATGCATTAATGGAGTGGCGTGCACTGTCTATGGATGGCGCGATCAAATGCTTGCGAACCAATAGCAATCTTAATGTTTCTTTTTTAATGTAAGCTCGCCATTCGCATTTGCTCCGTGCAAGCATTCATGGATTATCGAAAAATCTAGCACGCGAAATAGAGGAACGACTCTAGCAAAAAACCTGGCCGTCATTGGGATGATACCATCACTCTGACACTACTCAGAAGGGTGGGTGTGTATCAGGTAGCATATGCCGTGTTGCTGCAATATACATAAGGCGATGCACGATCCCATTGTTTGCATCTTGTTGATCGTGCATAACATGAAAACACCCTTTTGCAATGCAATTTCCCGTACCTTTAGTGACGTCCCTTCATTGTTGCAGGTGTACATGGTATGCATACCAGCTGACATCTCTTTATGAAAGTGCGCGACTACTGTAGGCATGAAGCACCGTGCAACTTGCCGCAACCTTTGCATATTGCGTGAAATTTAAGCTTCCCTGCCAGGTGTTCAGATACCGATCAAGAAACGGTATAGACGAAGTCGCCATTTACTCTATGGTGGTGACACTAGGTGACTGCACGGCTAGTTTGGATAAACGGAGTAACATGCACCTCCACAAGATTGGCGCGCGCAATACTAATTCACCATCATTATCACATAAAATGGGTCCTTGTCTGGGTGCGAGCTCGCTATTCGCACGTCTAGAGTGCGATAACTTTTGTACGTAAACCATGCATGTTAACCACCGAGATGCTAAATCGGGCAACGTCTCTTGCGGATACCCTGCCATTAATGATTCTGTCATTCTGAGGATGATTCAGATGTCGCTAAGCCTGTGCTTCTGATAAAATGGGTAAGCGTGGTTCATGCACATGGCGTTTACTTCAAGCGAGCCCAAGTATGTAGAATGCACCTGTGAAGATCATCTAGCCAACCTTGACAAGCTTCGGCACCGAGCTAGCCTCTCTACGCTTCCGCAAGACTAATTGTGCCGACGACGGCGGAAAAGTACATTGTGTCCCGAAGGATCTTGAAGCGGCATGGTCCACGTATATGCTGGGCTCATCATCGTCAGGCGCGTTTTCTGATATCCCTCTCTCCTCGACAGGATCAGTGGTACTCGCAGCATAGCAAGGCGAGTTCGCAGTATCGAATGGAACGCCGGAGATGCTTTGCATATCGCCATTGCGCTCAGCTGAAGCACGAGGCAACAACTCATTAGAAGAATTATCACGAGATGGCGGCGGAGATGCATCTGCTTGCTCTTGTTCGTCTGTTATTGTAAATAACATAGCAAACTGCTCATATTCACCGCCTGTGTCGTTTATGAGTACGCTCATAAGCTTGAAGTCCGTGGCCAGGAAACGATGCTCAAATAACTTCTGCACAGCCGCCAACTCCTCATGTGTGTATAAGAGGTTGTTGAGCACCAAGTTGTGACGTGAGCGTGATCCCTTAAACAGGAAAACTGTCTCTTGTGTAGGCTGGGTATGGTCTGCTATCACTCTTTGGATGGCATCCTCCTGTTGCAATGAGAAACAAACGTTAGGTGATAAAGCCGAACAGATAAAGGTAAATTTGGGTTTAATCCTTCAGGATGAGTCTTACGGGATCAATATTTGACATCTGTGGAAATGTGGGAGGCTTGGCGCACTATTCCTTCAAGTGATCTTGCGAGATAATGTTATTTCACTGTGTGATTAATTGATGTGGCTTCACACCCAGCTGGTAGGAATCACATCCCATAACATATATCGGGACATGACCCTTACCCAAAGGGCTTGAGCCATGTCAACTGAGTTGCCCGCTATGTTCTATCGGTGCACAGGGTACCCTTTACAACCATGTATCGTGTCAACACACAGATGGCGTGCTCCAAGGAGAACGCCATCCCCATCAAAACAGTCTGCTGATGTATGACAACCCGCATGAAACATACTCATATTGTGTTCATATGCATCATGTTGCCGACCCGTAAGCTCTGCTTGTTGGTGAACCTGCAAGCACTTGTGCACAGTTGTTCCCAAGCATGGGTTCTCTTGGATTGCAAAATTGATTTTCACATAATGATGAACAAATCCAAATAAATAATCAGAACCCTCCCGAGTAATACAAAACAGTAGTTCGCTTTGTTTCCATGTTGCTGATTTGAACTCCATCGTGCATGTGTTCCTACAGTCATGTATGGTCAATTTCCACTTCAGAATTAGAACGAAAAGTAAATATACAAAATTTGCCATGCATTCTTACGTCATGTGTTCAATTCCAAATCTGAGGCAAGGTTAGATCATACACATGCAAGCCCATTATATACAGGGACATGACGTTTAACGAAAGGGCGGGGAACCATATTGTGTTCGCAGAACCCATAAACAGATATCTTACATGAGGTAGAAAAGAAGGAGATAGGCAATGACACGCCCAACTTCGGACAACTGGCCACGGAAGCATTCACACTGTTTAAGAAAAGATTGACCTGTCAATGACAACAGCCAATTCAAATGAATGCAAACCGAAAAGTATTGCAGATACTCGTATGCTACTTCATGTATGCAGAAACCTAAATGACCTTGGCAAATATATCATTCGGCCTCTTGGTGGTGTATCAAAAGCATATTCGCAGCAATAATGTCTGGACCAGCAATGTTTCTGGAGTTTTCGCTTCTCTCAAGGCATGCGCTTCTTATCTCAAGGTGCTGTGATAAGCATAATAAATCTCATCATGGTGCGAAAAGCTACACCTTAAGGGATGCAAAACGGACGAGCCAACATCAGAGCAACTTGAACGAAATACATGACCACTTGCTCAGCAAGCACATATTAACTTTCATGCCACCATCTAGCCCGCTGTGGAGCTGGGTACATCTAATGGCTAGAAAACCGTGTAAAACAATCTGCAAGAAAAATAATCTCTACCACAATCTATAGATACATAGCAGCTCTCTCGTAGTTCAAGCGGCGTGTCCAGGGAGAACACAGGGGTAACAGCATTTCTTCTTCGCGTACATGCTATTGACCGAGAATCATAATGGTTGAAAAAAAAAAGTATGCAAGACAGCAACAAAACTTGACAACATGTGATACCACCATGAATCTTGAGCCCAAATATGATAGCTGTTTACGGATATTTGCTTACAATCCGTATATCCCATGACATGATATTAACTGGTCCGATACTTGTTTTTGAAATCAAACTGTCGTGCGCTGTACATATGCTTGTGTATGGAAAACGTCACATCATTGTGATGCGATTAGTGCTCGGACTATGACATATTCCAACGAGCGACTGAAATTCCCATATTCAAAAATATACCTTCCACAACAGTTCCAACCACAATGCAATTGAGTGTGTCCGCTATGTGTCAGTACAATCACACTATCTGCCGAAATCTGTTTTCAGTATTTGTTTCGAGCTCGAAAGCGGCAATCCGCCTTCTGATTGCCGTTTCCCAGCTCCCTATCCACTGAAGACACAACAGTTTCAGTACAAGCTAGAATAACTTTTGTCGGGAGGCCTGGTTGGTGCGGCGCCGGCTTGATTCTCAAGAGGGGTCATTATATGAATTGGGCTTCAACTCCTGGAATGGGGAGGTTCCCCTTGGCCAACGAGAAAGGTCAAAGGCCACTTTGACTACCGGAGAAGCCATCGATCATACCTAACATTCACAATGACGTCTGGTGGCGGAAATATATTGCTTCAGTCTTCTCCCGATAGCGACGCCAACTTCAGGCACGGCTAGCATCAAGTTTGTGCCAAATTGAATGTCCGGCGCAGCTTAAGCCATTTCTTCGGCTTGATCAGGGTTTGATCAGGGACTTGCTCACATCATTCCAGGAAAAAAAACACAGAACAGCGTTTGTTATTGGGTAGCCCCTCATAGTCAGCAGCCGAAAACAAAAGTGTTTTACAAGTATGTATTTGTTTGATGCTACCTGCTGCAACAACTTGTACGTGTTGGCCTCTATATTGTAAACGTGGCCCTCATCCTCAGATGGCTCATCCTCCACATTCTCCAGCACGCGCCACACACCACGTGCACGCGTGTCGCGCCACAGTGCCTGTGAACATTTTGGTTCAGATGTGTAATCAAGAGGTAGAGTGGATGAAGGCTGTGCTGTATCAGAGATAGAATTAAGTTCACGCGGTACCTCAAATCACAAGCGAATCAATCCACAGAGGATTCACGACGGAAACTTCGGGGCAGGACCGGTAAGATTATGTCTAATATCATGATACTGTATCTTTCTGGACAAGAGATGATATGTATTTTGGCTTGAGGTCAAAGATTGCTATTCCAGCCCAAATGCTCTCAGCCCTCAGCTCCGAGCAATACACAAAGTACTTAAGCCTGCTTTACCACCGCGGGACAACGAACTGTAGTAGACGGAATTCTCTACCACTTTAGAAACATTGGAAATCAACGAGTTCCTCATGTCCCCAGCGATCTATCGACATCCCAGAGCAGGATCATTCAATGTGCCTTGTAGAAGGATGACCATATGGCAACAGCTTCAAGCGAGCAGTTCTGCCTCCACCTAGTTGTGCACAATCAGCGCACCAAGAGGCAGCTGATGCATGGGTACAAACCATACATGGAGAGGATCTTGTAATAACTCACCATTCGTGCGTAGCTGCGAATCATGAGCGTGCTCCATTGCTGCAGCAGATGCAGTGTCAGGTCTTGCAGTTCTGTACCTGCTCGTTCTAGCAGTTTCCGAGCCACAGAGATGGCCTGGGACACGCCAGGACATCGTCCACAGGGGTAACAAGACTCCGACATGAAAATGTGTAATCAACATTGTCATCGCCGTCTCAAGGACAGCTTACAACACAGATACATAAAACTTCAACTGTACCTGGTTGCTAGCATGCCTTCATATGCTTACAAGAACTCGAACAATTTGTCGTTACATCAAGTTCCAGTATGCAGATTGAGACATGAACTATGCACAACATTCATTCATAGTCATCAGGATTGTCGCAATATTCTTTTTCCATACTATTATTATATTGTCAGTTGGGACACAACGCCCAACATCCACAAATCGTATTACATCCATACCATATGGCTCAGCTGGTCAGATTGCTGCCTTCGGATAGGTAACAAAGTCCACAGTTCGTTCCCAATTGTGTGAGACTTCTGCCTTAGTCAAAGGCCAAGATGGATGGCGGGTCGCATTCGATTAGCGAGTGAGCATACCAGTCGACAAAGCCATGACCATCATTCTTTCTGGTCCAAAAGTCACATTGAATATGTAGGATTATGATTGGCAAGTGTATTGTGAGCAAATAAGACTGGATAGCTCAGGCCAAACATGGTGCAGCGCCAGGGTGTCTAGAAGTTCGAAGGGTAGAATGTAGAATACCTTGAGAAACCTCATTCTTGCCCCCATCAACAACCCGTACATGCACCAATGTATTTTGCCGATTCTGAGTGATGTGGAGCCTAGCGAGAAAAACAAGCATCAAGGTGTTGAACGTTCCACAAAGCGACATGTCACACAGTCTGCAGCTCGTGGGCAAGACTAACCTCGCCTGCATGGCACGCCTCACCGAACTTGTTTGCAGTGACATCAAACCTGCACAGTCTTGCCACCAACGGGTCTCCATCCTCTTCGTCCACGTAGATGTTGCAAACCAGCTGTGTACCCAGACATACCACGACATAAAACACACTGGACCGACCACAAAGACGCATGCTTGTTGTACGGACGGCGATCAAATTTGGATGTGCTAGCTCGCAGCCGCACCCCGCTTCGTTCGTTGTTGCGGCTGCCACTCATGGGAAAGCCCAACTTGTGCATTATTATGTCAACCAGGAAGAAGTTGTGGGCAGAATGGAGGCCTTGAGTCACTGGCAGTCGCGATCGTTGACCATCAAGTAGATGTGTCCTAGGAAATAAAAAACGCCAATGTGAAAATTGACAACTTCATTGTCAGAACTCACGGTCAATGGGGATGTACATGCCTGCACACACAGAACGCGACGCACAATGCACTTTGGGGCTTGCCTTACCCTGACACTGCGCGCGGCCATGTGCAGGAGACAATGAAAACTCTGAGCTGCAAGAATGGATTCATTGATGGCGCAGCGCACGCACCTGCCACAGCTCGCGTCGACGCTCTGGGTCGTACAATTCCAAGTGCGCGGCATACTGCGCAAAGCTGTTGAATTGCAGCTGTTGTGTCTGCACCTGCTGGTGTTGCTCTTGTGATAGTGGAACATCACCACCTTCTGGAGTGCTCCACGCACCGATGTGGTGCTCCGCCGCCCCATTGTCGTGCATGCGTCCAGGTGCCAATCCATGACAGTCCTTGCCCCCATTATATCCTTCATCGATGGTGTTTGAAGCAGGCGAGCTGTTGTGGCCTGGGAACGCGGCAAGGTCTTCAGGCGCAACCTCAATGCCTTCCGATGATGCCTTGCTGGTGATTTGCGACCTGTCTTCAATCTGTGTACGTGCACGCATCAACAGGCATGCACAAATATCGGCGTGGTCTTCCGACGTGGACCTGTTGTGCCAACTTGGTTGAAACCAACCAAAACTGCGGTGGCATGGCGAAATGACTCACACGCACATTACTATATGAACAACGACACGTGTCATTGCACAGGAAGCCCCGATGTCAAATCACTCGCTGCCGACATTGCTCAGCTATGTCGATTTAACGATAAAGCTTGGGAATATCAGCACACATGCGACGGGCGCTGTTCATGTTACGGCCTAGGTCTTAGCCAAAGCAAAACATAGAAAGTACACCGCGACGCTTTCACAGGAGACCACTAATGAAGATGAATATGTGCAGCAAGCAATCTTGTACATGCCAATGATGCGTTTAAGCCACACAAACATGATGTGAATACGGAGGCAGCTATGCCATGCAACCAGCTGCAGCTTTATGACCAGAGTTGTCATGTAACAACACCCTGCACTTCATGCCACTCTTCCCAGAAGTAAGTATGACGATTCTTCGCAACGAGACATGCCTACAACCAGAATCACCGTATTCTCAGCATGTCAACGTCTGTATTGTCTGCATGATTCCCAGTATGGCAAGTTATTGGCTTGGAATAAGCCCTGCAGATCATGATTGTAGCCGGCTAAGCAACGTTTTGAGGACAAGTGACGTTTTGAAGTGAAGTTGGATAGTTATATAGGTGTGTTCAGATACCCCTCTGTCCCTATATAACTATCAGCAGGCTCAGATGGCAGGCGACGGATTGGAGCATGGATGAGGCAGGTAGTTGAAGAGTGAACGCTGGCGGTAACTTTTCATCGGCCATGCTGGTTGGCGGTCAGCTCTGAAGAACGAATGACCTTCATAATTGCAGTTTCAAGCATCTCATGAACAGGAATCGAATTCTCTCAATACATTGTTCTCGCAACCAAACACTCATACTGCAGACCCTGCGAGGTGTGAGTCATATTACTGAGACCTGTTGTGTTGAATTGCTCCCGGTCCACACTGGTACATGAACAGGCATCGGCGCCCCAAGAGTTCATGTGTCTGAAGCATCGTGTGTTTGTTGTGCATGTTGCGCTCCAACGTGCTTTGTGGATCGTGCAGTGAAGAGCGCTTGAGCGTCCTAGGCACCTCATGCACAACTATACCATTTACCTTGGAAAATGCATGGGACAAGACATACCTCCGCAGACACATTGGGCGCGTCCCCTGTATCACAAATGCCTGCCTCTGTGTTGGGAACGGGCATGTTCAGTAGCGAGTACAAGGCCAACATTACCTCCAGGCCGCGCTCTGTAATATTGGCCATGCATACAAATGTCAGACAATACCCCAGCTAGTGTCGCGACGTTGCCAGTCTTGGGTCATTCCCATCAGGTTCAATGATGCTGATTTTTCAGAGGAAGACTTCAACTCCAGTAAATCACTAAATCAGGTATAGAAATAGTCTAGCAAGGAGCCTTCACAAATCCCAATACAAGGCGCAGATTCCAAGGGGATGAATACAGCAATCTCTGTTGGGCATTCGGTTGAAAGAGTCGCAAAGCTTGTGTCGATTACAAATAACAATAAATGCAGGCACCAGTTAACAGAGATGTCGATTACGTTCCAGTTTACAGCCTCGCCGTCGGTGACGGTACAACAACACTTAGAATGAGGTGGTCTAGTCCATAGCACACATTCCACGAGGGGCACGAGATTTGGAATGAAATCTGCCAATGAAAACACGTGCGCGTCTCAAAATTGTGCGCCTTGCGATGTCCACCGCGGATAGTTCTTGCGTTCTCAAATTTATGTATACGATTTGATCTCACACAGCCGCAATTCCGCGCAGGAACAATGTAAGAACTCGCCCATTCGGATGCCAGATACACAGCTGTTGCAAATCTCCGCCGCTTCTGTTGCTAGCCTTGATGAGCGACAAAACTACACAAATCAGCTGGTTCACAACTATGGTCGGGTCTTGATTGGCCGCGCCCCACATTCTCCCAAGATGCAAACCCGTTGCCTTGTTAAAGAGAAATGTGTTTGTGACGTTCCTGGAGCTTTGATCCGGTCCCCAATTCGGGAGTCTGTGCTGTTGAATGCAGCACATGGCCAATGCAATGACCAGCCCCGGCGTGACAAATCTTTGCATGCTGGGTGTTGTCCCTACGCAACTACGCTCGCGATGGCACACCTGGTGTCGCCTGGCGAATCAGAGTTCATCTACAAACAGGATAACCAAATCTTTCAATCCACAAGCGCAATCTTTCTTTAGGTCTAATCAACGCATAATTCGATGCAACCATTGCGTTGAGAGCCATGCATGGATTCAGCAACGCAACTGATGCAATCGACGCATGTACAAATCTCTACGACATCATCCCGTAGGCATCTCAAAACAAAATCATTCAATCGTGGCGAGACGCTATGCCCCAACGCGCACAAACGCTTCACTATCGGAGCGTCCGCCGCGCCCCTCCCAGCCCTCGTACCGTCTGGAGGTGGTAGATTGGGGCTGGCCAGCGTCTGGAGGGCGACTGTGGACTCCGGGGTTGCCAGATGCTGTTGGATGTGCTCCCGGTCCAGTCGTTCCGCGGCGGCCGACACGGCGGCTTG
>NHOP01000157.1:0-18877 GCA_018697155.1 Pyramimonas parkeae | reverse complement strand
TTTCTGTTTTCTGATACCTCCGAATACTGCGAAGATTATGTTGATTGACCTAGTTGGTACGCCGTCGGGAGGCACTGAGACAAAGTTCTAGCATGAGAGGCTTGTGCTAACCAATGATATCATACTACCCTGGTTGGTGGGCAACCTTTGATACGCAAGAGCCCATCGACATTCCATGAACAATCACCGTCATCACTAGTGGTTTGTTTGTGTTTTGTTTGTTTATTTTGCTGTGGTGACCAATTTCTAGCCGAAGATACTCCATTAATGTACCAAGAACTCCGCCTCTTGCATTTGCCAATCACAAGCTCGAATCCTTGTGCAAATTTCTATGCATCTTGCTATCAGTACAGCAGTCTGCATGGAATTAGGGCTGCCAGCCAGCGAATACAAAAGCGCTTGCGTGCTATCAGAAGAAGTAAGGGCACAAACTTGAGCTATTCTTTCTTGTGAATGTAATTTGCAGGTTTGCAACAATGTCATTTATGGAGAAGGAGCGGCCCTTTTGGCAAAGGCAGTACTCACTCATGGGGCGTTGCAAGAGTTCTGCGGCATCCCTGTTTTTGGCTTGAAAGCAAACGACTGTTTCGAGCTAATATTGGCTGGATATGGAATTGGCATCACCGGCGTTCTGGTGTTGGCCAAACTTCTACGAAAAAATTGGTAAGCAATCATGCATGATAGCGAAACTTGAAGATGGCACTACCGATGATTCCTATGGTCAACCCGGAACATCAGCAAATTTAGAGGCTGGTTATAAGGATTTTACCTCCTTCTAGTCATGGGCTGCACCTCCGTAGATATAAAGGCACAGCGCACCAAGGCAAGCATTAAGCAAAATATTTGCTACATTCAATGCTTGCACTTATTTGCAAAGAGGCTTGATACACTGGATGCTGCTCAAAGACCAGCCATTTGGGTCCATCAGAGCTAATACCCTATTCATTTTGGAGCAGCAAACATTGTTGTGATTGTCCAGGGAATTGGCATCAATAATTGCAAACTGATGAGCATAGGCAGTGCATGTTTATTTCAGTCGTAGGCCAGTTGATACAAATGCGAGAATCACTTATGTTGCAGCTCGAACGCATAGCGCCCACATTCATACAGACCTAGACGTCAGAATTCAAGAAATTTCTACAGTGGTAGCTGTTATACGTCATTTCTTATATGCAGTTTACAGAAATTATGTGTTCATGTAGCGCACAAGATGCCGCACAATTCCCATCATTTGATTGGCAGGTCGCTGCACACCTTGGATTTGCAACGAAATGAGCTTTGTGGTATTTGGGAGACGGATCTACTGGTTCCAGGCCTGCAGCATCGGGTGGTTCGTGGGCAGTTCGACGCATCTGGTACACGAGCACTTCAAGAAATCATTCAGATGAAAGATAATTCAGACAGAGAGCTTCGGCTCGTTGATATCATTTTGAGTTGTTTCAAATCACAAAATTGTTGCCAATGCACGGCCCCTCTGCTATGATTATTTTGCTCAAACTCCTTGTACCGAACTCTCAAGGAAGGAAATTAAACCAGCCTGACGGATAGAGATGGATAAACCATTATGTTTAGCGCGTTTTAGGCTAGTATCTAGTAAGCAGCGGGGGCTTGACTTGTGGGAAGCAGCGTTTTCAACCCAAAAATGAGAAGTAAGCTTATCTAAGGATCCATTTTCACATGTTGGAATTTCGCTTTTTCAGGAATGATTGCGTTGGGAGAAGCGCTGAAAGTCAACACCACCTTGCGCTCGCTGAATCTGAGCTCCAATTCCATGTTTGGTGTATCTTTTCAAAAAACCACCTGGACCACAGCAGAAGGCTGCCGGCTGTTTCGTTGCGCTCCTACATCAGAAGACGAATCGTGCTTGGCATTTCTAGGACTGGTCCAAGGTGTGTACAGCAATCTTGGTTTGCATAAGATAACATTGGATTATAATGGCCTTAAGTGTTCATCTTCTACCCTAGTTGCAGAAAACCAAAGTTGCATAGGTAAGGTGGCAGACAGATGTGCGGCCAAATGCATACTGAAGCTAGCAATTGCAGTCTCTCAACACAACAGCTGCAGGCCCTGTCGAAAAGGACAGCTTCGCCATTTATCCATGAAGAGTGTGTTCCAGCCTAACACAGGGCCAAAAGCTGACAGGGCTATCGAAATTCTCAAAAGAGTTTGCAACACAAATCAAATTGCCTTCATAGTTGAATGACCTCCAAATTTGTACCTGTGCAAACGCTTAGGTTCTTGCACCTCATGATCATAATGATGATAATGATAGCGGCTGCACACTTGATTTACTTTCGCCAGAACCGCAGTGTACGTAAATATTCCAACAAAAAAACATCATCATAATGGTATTTTGCAAGAGCTCCCAGTACAGTGCCTGCGAAGGTGTTTACATGGAGCCTAAAGGCGCTGACTATGCCTGATTAATCGAAGACTATCTATTTTGTGGGTACAACGCACAGTGGCAGAGAAGGACTGAAAAATGCACATTTGAAAATATCTACTTGACACGAACCATGGCTATTTTGTGCTTGTTAGAGCCTCAAGCGGAATCATCGAATGGACATTCAAATGCACATGTCCTGGTTTTGGAAGATCAAAGCTCGGTATAAACAGTATATCTTCTGTAAGCGGCGACTTACAGCTTGTTGCCTGATGTTGCACGATGCTATACACGTGTACACACTACTAGTATAGCTGCATCCACTCAATCCAGGATCACTTGACAGTGGCTGATGGGCCGAAAGTCTTGAAGCAAATTTTCATATCATTGAATCAATATATTAGTACTTATCTGTGCGTTCGCATGCAACACATCCTCTCAAAGTTTGGACGAAGGTTGCATGCTTAGCGCCTTCTTTTGCTGCATCATTCTTACCAGACATCTCTGTATGTAAAGGTTAGAAATTCTGGTTGCATGTGCTTGAATTGATATTGAGGATAATTATATGCACACACCATGCATGCTCTGCAATGACACACGAACCTACAGCATTCACGCAGCGGAAAATTCTGGGTGTGGCGATACGTTGGGATTGGATTAACAAGAGATATCCAACAGTTTACATCATTGATAAAACAAGCTACACTGTAAGCAAACCAGATTGCAAATGAACAATGCAAAATGAAAAACAGCATTGCATCATCTTCATTGCCTACGGTGGCATGTCCGTCTCTTCTATACAAAACTAAGGCTCCTCGTCCATAAACACGAGCATATGATATAGCTCTGGATGGAGAGTCCCGAAATGGAAGAGATTGAATAGGATATCATCATCCATAGAACAAAATTGCCATATCTACATCCAAAAACCACTGCTCTCAGGCTACTGGAATCGACTCTGAAGGCTTGCAAGGGCATGTTTCATGGAGATTCCAGTCCCTTTCTGCCGGACGGTGGAACGCCAATTCTTCATGTTACCTTTGCCAGCAACCATCTCAAATGTTGATGGGGCCACGATCCGCTCCACAGCTGCATTACTGGTATCACATGGAGACACTGGCACGCTCAGATCAGTATACTGTATTTGCAGCGGGTTCATGCGCAAAAGCAAGTGTCCTGAGAGTTCACCAATCTCAATGTCTAGGAACTCAGGCATGCCTTCCTTCCACGTGAACTGGAAGCGTTTTCGTTTGAGTCGCTCTTCCGCAAAGCTGTTCTCAGCAGTGCTCATGTTGTCGAATCTCAGCATATTTTTGCTCAAACCGAATGAAGCTCCAATGCGTTTGACGTTGGTTTGTTTGAGTTGCTTCGCTCTACCTGTACCTGCTGGATGTGAGCAGAGTAATTTGTCAGGCTGTGGTACGATAGGAAAGAGCTGTATGCACAGACTTGAACACCAACAAATATTCAAATTGTGAGTGTGTCAAGGCTCCCACAACTTGGTGTGCTGGGTCTTGCTGTAAGCATATCCGAGCACTGCCAGGAATTCAATCGATTGTTAAGATTTGCATGAATCAGTCCTATCTTTTGCCGGCATAAATTACACGATTCTCATGTTGCGATTACGCCATGAAATCACTGATATGTTTAACAATATACTAAATGCATCAGTTCCATGGACTGACATACCCGTGCTAGGTGTAAATATTGATGCAATAATTTAGCTATGAATGCCAAGTCAAGAAAATGTCAAAAGACTCATCCCTTTACAGACTTTTGTATCTCAAGGCGCTGTTGTTATCACCAACAATGACTGCAATAATAGTAATGACTGTCGATGATTTCTGAGAACTCCTGACACGAGGGGAGAATAAAACGGGAGGCAGCACAAAAAACACACAAAACGTATATACGCAAATACAACGCAGCAAAATAATGACATCTATGGAAAAGTTCCTGTGAATAATAATGCACATATCGTAGTGATCACCTTGATTGGATGCTCCTGAGGAGTGGCTGCCACTGAAGTCACCATTATTCATGCCTGAGGCGCGCTTAAACCAGATCCCGCCATCTCCCTTTGCCGTAGGTTGGGGTTTTACGTGCTTTTGACTAGGAGTCTGACGCATCCATTGTGGCAGCGCACCAGTACGACCAGTGGTAGGCTCCCAGACACGGATGCAAATAAATCCATCCGAGAAAAAAGCAGACACCTCGCCTTCAGTCATCCCACGGGTTATGCTGATTACTGAATGACCCATGTACACCTGCATTGAGTTGATGGACATGTTCCATTGCGATAATCAAGACTAACACTTGATTCGATCAGGAACGAAGGAATCTTCACACAAGCGGACTGTATTCCATTTATTTGCCTTTGATGTCGATTCTAGCCAAGGATATCAAATCATTAAATTAGGAAGTCAATTAGAAAGCAATCTTCACACAAGCTGATTGTATTCCAGAAATTTGCCTTTGATGTCAGTTTTAGCAAAGGATATACACGCCCGCATAACATGATGAGTATCTTGGAACCTATCCGTATAGTTTGAAAATCAATCTGAGCTAGGAATCTTGTTGTTTTGACGAAGCACGTGATTGCAAAATGCGGGATGTGCACATTCATCAAGCGACCCAACATGAAATGTTTGTGGCACCTGTCGCCTCCTCATCGTTTTGAGCCAGTTCGTTGGTATATGCGCAGGCAATGTGGCTGTTTTCTCATCGGCAAAAACTTCATTCACCTGTGATGGATCCACTGGCATTTTTTCACGGCTACAGTGTGACAAACATACATTGATTCGCATTCCTCTGCCATTTGCCATAGTAATGACCATCCAGAGCGATGCTTGGAGGCTGGGGTTGTCATTTGAAGGGCTGGCATTTGAAGAATGTGTTGGTGACGATTGAAAAGGACGCAAGTATCAAGATTCATAAAACACGTTGATCATGCTATATAGCACAACTTGGTTTGCTGACAGGGGTAACTTCACAACTCATTCTGGGACTATGTTAATTGAAGCTGTGGATGACAACCTGCAGGATCCCTTCTGTACATCTTTGCGAACAGGGTAGGCGTAGCAAACTCGTCGTTGGAGCAATTAATAGCGATTTAGAATGTACATGAAGGAACAGTTCATGCAACTTCTAACCTGTTCGAGTCATATCCCATTTTTTATGCTCTGTACACAGGAAAATTTATCCTATCCACAGGCAGAAGATTGTGTCTACAAAGTCTTGCAACCATCCCACTTCAGCACATGGTAGCCATGAAGTTCTGTGTGCACAGGAAAACATCATTAGAAAAACGAAAGCATGCAAACTTGTCATCCTAATGAAAACATATCTGCTGATGTTTGAACATTGTGCAAATTACGCTGGGTGCTGCATGCGTCACGAAAGGGTCGTTTGCACCTGAAAGTATGTGCCATTGAGCGGGAAGGACCCTTGAAGTGCAGTGCGGCAGGGAACAAGAAAAGTCATCCGAGATGTGGGCACTCGTTCACCACAATTGCTTACAATGTTGTTTTCAACAAATTGCTCATGTTCAGCGTTATAGGTAGACACAAGAGGGTCATCAGGGCTCCTGCAATACAAACCAATCACATGTATGCTACAATAGAATGTGATGAGATGAATGAAGACAAGGGCATTGATGATCTTGAGGTACTGACTGCATGCATGTGTTGACTATATATCGAAGCAGATTCGAATACAGCACTCCTTTTTTCAAAACGTACACGATCCGGGCCTGCGGGCCTTACAGCTTAAGTTGGCATTGCCTAGTTGTATATAACCTGCGGCACTACACACTTGACAGGGATAGCTGGCATTGCGTCGAGCCAAGGAAGTGATGGAGAAAACTGATTCACGACCAGAAAAATGGCACAATCGAAGACTTCCACTATTTAAATCTTGTGTTTGTTTGATTTTAGGGCGAAAACATGAGTGAACAGAGCAAAGATCACATGATTGAGATGACTTGGTACTGAACGTAACCAGGTTAGGGATATCACCACGCTACGCACCTGGGAGCATCCTGATCTGGGTGCAGTAACGCCAGAAATGGTATTATCTCACCGTCTACTTCAGCAGGTAAATGGAGCGGAAGTGGGTGGTATAGCAAGGGCCATTCGAAAGCCTCCATACGCGTATAGTTCCTTGCCCAAGAAGGAGGGGTCCAAGGAATGATCGCCTTGGAGAATAGTGTGATATCTTGATGAGTAGAATCGACGGGTGGAATCTGGTCGTTGTTTGTGCTGTTGAAGATTTGCACCGCTCGGAAAGAAGCATCTGGAAGCTCATCACAGGGGAGAGGAAGATCATCAGATGGCAGATTGGGTAGATGTGCAACTGGGATAGATATGTGGTTTTTGAATGTCACCTTTGAGCACTGACCGGGCAGATCGAGATACCTTGGAAGAAAAAAGTAAGGATTGGGAAAACAATGTAATTTGTGTCTACAGGTTTGTAAAAGTTACTTCAGGTAAGTTCTGAGGTTTAGAGCCGGTTGTTTGTGGACACGGATGTGAGCATTGTGCGCTGCACCACATATGGTATGCGTATCTGCTGGATGTGAAACACTCGGGTACCACAATTTGTCCCATCGTCTTGTTCCTAGACCACTGCAATTAAATGACATAACAAGAGCTCGGCCTCAGAAATGACTTGACCTAGTAGGTACACAATAAACGTGAGGATCCTGGGGAATCTTCTGCCCCACAGCGGGGCACGATGTATATGGGTGTACAGGGATACATGATCACAAGACACAGAGTATGCATGTAAAGTACCAACATTTCGAATGGAAATCAAGGCATAGCTTAGCTTATGATCTTCAACAATATGCCTGATAAATTGAAACGCGGTGCGGTGCGGTTAGAAACAATACAACTGTTGTACTGTCGTATTGTATCTCGGCGGCTTGGTGTCTGCACAACATGTTAGCATTGACACAGATGATGTGTTGCATCAACGTTGTATGTGTAGGTTTTGTTGGGCATGTGGTCTGAGGTCCACCTGCTACTGAGAGATCCAACGTACACAGCAGTAAACCATGATTAATGCAAGGTAAGGGCCAGATCTCAAGTCGAAGCTGTTGAGAGCTTAAGATTGTGTTGCTCAATAGGAGCTGGCCTGTATTTGCGACACAATTTCAAGAAAACTCCAACAGGTTGGAAAATTCCGTCGTGACGTTCTTTTATGAGAAGTGTCGGTTTTCTGACATCTTTGTATACACAAATTGGGGTTTCCTCTTAGTCAGTCTTCCATCGTGATTGTGCGGTCCTGCGACAATGCCAACCAAAATGTTGTCCATCATCGAATGGTGTCCAAAAACTGAAAACGAACCACACATGGTCTTGCCTGTTGCTTCTTTGGGCATGCTTGTTGTATCAGACCAGGAGAGGACTCAATGATGGTTATAGACAGTGCCACAATATCTTTGACCATTTTTGCAAAGGAGAATGAAAGCTTACAAAAGCATCGACTTTGTTGCAATCTACACTATCTCTTCCTGCGCACCTTCAGCTGGTGAATGTAGCCAACCTGGTTTGCCCCTGGACACCGCATCAACATCTGGTTGTGGGCTAGAAAATGAAGCTTCTGTGAAGCTAGCTCCTCCACTCTCCAACAAAAATGTTGAATTAGAATCCTCTTTATCATGTGATAGTACAGGTAGTGGCACCAAGCTGAACGCTGGGTCCACAACATTCCCAAAGGGGAAAACAGGCAGCGGGGCAAGGTCGCACTCCAACCCTAAATCTTGGGATGCACCATCTTCAGAAAAGAAGCTGTCATCCGGCGCACTCGAAATGATTGACGTGGTTTCCACGGGCTTGGTGGTCTGCTTGTTGAGGGTGATTGGTGAATTGCATATAGGCGTCCCATAGCATGAGGATAGACAGTGAATACCTGGGCACAGGCTTGCACCGATTAACTCAGCATGCATGGCGGCGGATGCCGGGCCCATAGTGGATGACGCATCAGAACATGGGATTTCGAATGACCTATAGCTGGTTGTGGATTTGAAAATTTGACCCACTGCGCCTTCCTCAGAGGTAACAAAGTCGATTGCATCATCTTCCACCTGTTTCTCAATCCCAGCCCCCAATGGTAGTGCCTCCTCGTTCGCTGGATCCAAGGGCAAACTGAAGGAGTCCGACGTGCACATTTGTTGTGGGGGGGAGCCTGTTAAAGGGGCAGGTACATCTTCCTTGGGCGGGTCAGTTGGTGGCCGAGCTACGCAATCACAATTTAGATCTGTATTCACACTCCAGCAAGCATAAGGGGTTGGGTGTATCTGGTCCTGGGCAGCGCATGAACTTTCTGATTGGCTTGTGTCTGAACTGCAAAAGCTGCTTGGATCAAAGCACCCGCTTGAAGTACATTCCAAGGTTTTGTCAGCAGCTTGGATCAAAGCATCCACTTGCCTTGTCTGATTGCTAAGCAAACGATCTGGATTCGCTAGGTTGTGCTGTAGGTGTGACAAGTGAATTTTCTGGGAAGGTGTGCAAGCCAGTCGATCTGTGCTATCAGCATCCACCAAGGATTCCATAGAAACCGGGGCCGCATTAATGTTTGAGTTTACGGAGCCCTCGTCTTGGTAATTAGTCACAATTGATACTTTGTTCGAACTGGTATGGTGGAATGCAGGAATGGGTGCTGGAGTGGGAGGTGGTATGAACCTACAGAGGCCATAACGTCACAACTCTGCGTTTAGTTTACTTCAAGGCTTGCCGACAAAGATAATGATACAACAATACAACATGCAAACCTCAATTTGGTATGCCTGCTGTTTTGATGTCTTCACTGCGTTGCATGGATAACACCTCTAACCTGTATCAACATCAGCTACCACAGCTAACACAAGCAACCACGTACACATGCAGAAAAATACAAATGGGTCTGGACATGTCAAGTATTCTTGTATCCAACCGATGGTGCAAGGGATATACGAATTGAATCCAGACAAATCAGCTCAAGTTCCAGATGGCTGGGGGCTCACTGTTTGCCATTGTTGAGAGCGTATTCGCACATCTCCCTGGCTGGGCAAGCGTTACAGTTTGGGGTGCGCTTGTTGCAGAAAACTTTTCCCAGAGTGATCATGTGGTAGTGCAGCTCATACAGAGTGTGCACCGGGAAGCTGTTGAGCCGTAACTTCAAATAATCAAAAACTTCATCTTCGTTGGCGTAGTCTGAAATCTCCTCAAGGGCAGTGTCAGCCTCCAGGGGCACCCAACCAAGTCGCGAACAGATGCGTCCCACATTTGTATCCACTGGAAAGGAGGGTAGGCCCAGTGCCAGCAATGTAAGGCACGCCACGCTTTTTTTCCCCAGACCTGCAAGTTCGTGTGGTGGTATCACAGGAGGAGCACGCACATTAACCCATCTTACGTAGCAAATTGAGCGCAGAGGAAGGAAGATGAATTGTTGCAAGCACGCATGCAGGCGAACAAAGTGAGATGAACAACACAGCTCACCAAATCCTATCAGCTTGTGAGTTTGCCAGGCTGTTGTATGCCGTCACGACAAAATACACTTTTTCGTGTTTGACGGCATACCACATGCTGGCAAACTAGATACCATTATTCATGAATGCATAGAAATGTAGCATTTCGAAATTGACGGCTGTCATGGCTATCAATGCTATCATGTATTTCCCATCCCATTTTTGAGTGGGCGAATTGTCTCATGAAACAGAACAGCACATGATACCCAGTTGACTGCCACAGTGACCTCCCATATGAATGACTGAAATCATCCCTACAGAACGACACTGGCACTCTTCTTTGCCATGGAGGTATGTTTTGCAGCCAATGGTTTAGGCGATTGACGCAAAAAACTTGTGGTTGGAGCTCGAAGGCCACTGCAGATACTATACCTTGTATGATTGCAGATTTCTTGCTCCTGGGTCTGTACGCATTGCAAGATACAGGCAGGATGTGCTGTACGATCTACTCAAACAGCAACATTCATTCTGAGGATGACTTGGACATTGGTTGCAGTTGAAATCCTAGGTAGAAACAGCACTTCTTATCTGATAGGACAATGCAACAGCATGACAACTGATTTCAAAAGTGGTTGTTGTGTACCCCCAAAACAGTGACACAAACGCACATAGGCAAACATCATCTATTCTGCGAAACACATCCTCACAGTGACAGATTACTTGCCTAGACAGTGTCACATTATTGGCATGTGCAAGTTGTAGTGACATCCCTCTGAAATACCAAGTGCCACCATCTTGGGAGCAGGCGTACACCAGTTGTTGCACTAGAGAATCTCTGCTGGACCACAACACGCTTCTACCAATGCATGTGGATTTCGTTTCACATAGGAGAGGCTGCATTCGAATATTGCAGCGTGATACGAGGGCTCTCAGCTACATGTCTACCTGACAGATCGCTTTAAGTGAATCTGCAGCACACCTTGACTGATTTCTTGACAAAATCACCTAATCTTGCAGCTTCACTTTTTGACTCAGCTTGCACGAGTTCGCCCCCGTTTGGATACGGCTCATGGCCCTGCATATAAATGAGCACTAAAGTATGTATTGAATGCTGTTTTTCAATCTAGCGTATTCTAAAGAGCCCTCCCTTCCCTACAGCACACAAGCGCGTACCGTCCACACTGAACAAGTACTCCTGCACATCCTCCACAGGGGCATCTCTCAAATTCTCAAGAGTGATGGCCCCAAAATCCTTGAGCACTTTGTTCAAAAACTTTTGTATGCGAATAGCGAGCATGAACTGCATTCCGCGGATCTTGATACTGTTTGCCACGCTCAAAGTGTCTGCAGTTCTCACCGCCTCCCAGTCCACACTATCAGCCCACTTGCCCTCCGGCATCACCACAGGCAATCCACCCAAGCTCTGTGGGGCTATATTGGGAGCAAAGGACTCTTGCATTGCAGTAGCCTTCGCTGATGACTGCAACAGCAGCGGTGTTCGCACTGCTTTTGGAGCCTGGTTTTGAGAGTTGTCAGCCAGCTCGAGGTCTTTTGGCTGCAGGGCAACGTCCGCAACAGCGACCTCAACATTGACAGAACTATTCGAAAATGGCTCTTTGGGTTTCTGCACCGAACCAGAATGTGCATGCTGGGAAGAAACCGCTTCCATAGGCAAAGAGTGCAAGCAATCTTGATTGATATCTGTATGGTTATCTTGAGGGTTATGCATCTGGATCGCTTGGTTATCCAGCTCCTCTGCGTCTTGTTGGTTGGGTGCGGGACTATCTGACAGTTCAGCAACAGGTAGTGGCTGCTTGGCATGTGTGGGTGCCTGCGAGTTGCATCAGTTGAAATTGGTTTTTGTCAATCAAGAGAGGATGGTGTCTGATGTGAGAAATATAAGAAAAGAATCCAGAAACAGGAAGGGGATGGTGTCTGATGTGAGAAATATAGGAAAAGAATCCGGAAACAGGAAGGGGATGGTGTCTGATGTGAGAAATATAAGAAAAGAATCCGGAAACAGGAAGGGGATGGTGTCTGATGTGAGAAATATAGAAAAAGAATCCGGAAACAGGAAGGGGATGGTGTCCAAAGGAAGGTGTAGACTAACAGTATTGAGTGGTAGTCATAGCAGGGAATGCGTAACAGCATCAAGCAAACTCTGAAGAGGATAAGTGTGTGCACAAATACATACACTTACGACAATAATTGAGTCTGCAGCACGCGCAGATGTGCAATATCGTGAAACATATGGGGTTGCGTGTACATGCACTGGACCTTCAAGAGTTGCTGATAATTTAGAACCCGACTCGCAGTTGCGCTGATGGTAACACAGGTACAGTGTTGCGTGCAAGGACAGAAATGATTTCTTTGGAGGAACTAAGACATTCAAAAAATGCCTATCATTGGAATGGATGCTTTTTCTCTTGAATAATTTGGAATGTTTCTGAACATGAATGATTGTTGGATCCATCGACATTCAGATGACCACTTTGCAAATTACTACTAAATAAGCAGGACTGTTGTCTGCGGATATCACATGCGCATTGCGCCTCTATGAAAAGTGCATAACCATTCGCAACACCATTGGTCCATCAAACAAGAGACACCATATTGCACACATCCATGAGATTGGTTTTTGTCTTTATCAGTCCAGCACCAATCTCTATTGACTGTACAACAAAGGCGCAACTTCCCTTAATCAAGTTCAATGTTCATTCCCACTCTCGCATGGTCACGTCAAATGGCATATCGAGTACAAGCTCAAAGACCGACTGAACTTTCAGCATTCCCAGCAACTGTGCATGTTCCGAATGCATCCAGTTATGCAAGCTAAGCTATGTACAAGCAGCTTACCAACTCATGCTTGTTGGGTAACTTGCCATCCTTGTTCAGATTGTCATCACGTGCCCACTCTGTGAAGTAGTTGTTCATGTTGCTGCATTTATCATCGTTGCTCATGATGCTGATATTGTGATTACTGTCGTCAAGGTGATTATTGAGCTCAGACATGATACTTTCAAACATGTTGCTCTTGATGTTGGTAGACACCAGGTCTGTAGCCGAGCCTTCCCCAGCCAAACGCGAGGCAGCATTATCTGCATGATGAAAGGCTTGTATGTTGTCCCCACCCTCCACATCTAAGCGCTGCTCAACCCCACCATTGGAACCCAGCTCTATTCCTGAACAACCATGGCCGTCAACTTTTGGGGTGGCGCGCGCACCACCAACTGGGAAATCCGCCTTGAGTGCCATAAAGGCGTTGCTGGACAAACTGTCTGACACGGACTGGGTGAGAAAGGTCCCAACAACTGGGTTTTAGATTGTGAGGCAGACAATCCAACACAAGAACCCCGAGAAAGCAGTTGCTCAGACTGATATCAATACATATCAATCATACATTGTCCCAAAACAGGAATGTTGAATAAGAACCACATGCATGATTTCATTCAGAATGGACTGTCTATGGTACATCATGACGCACTGCAGAGAAGCACAAGCGTTCAGATCAGAGAAAAAGTTCGGTACTATTTCGAACCACATGCTTGGGCATGTACTTCGAAATAGACTGTTGCCAATATTCATTTTCATCACAATCACGTTCATCTGTTCATATGCTTGGTGTTGACGTGTTGCTCTTGCTGGAATGCATTTGGGGATGGATTGTTCAACCATACGATAAGTCTGGGAAACTACTCTGTGACATGCAAGGACTTGATTTGAAGCGCCGAGAAAACTATTGGACTATACTTTGACTAGTTCAAACAGGGTGCTATTGGTTTGTGTTTGCGCCTATTGCACACCAGAGTCAACCAGAGAGCCACCCCAGCGGCAAGTGCGGCTTCGATCTCCCAACACTGGACGGGCCTGCGATAATGTTGTACGAAAAACAAGCTTTGATGAAGTGAAAGCATCAGTTGCAAGCCAAGGCTCAATCTACACGCATTGTGATGTTCTCATATCAAACTCCTAAAGAGTACCTATGTCTACAGCAATCATCTCTAGACACAAAAAAGCAAAACATCATTGATGACAGGTGTATTGTGTGACAAAAGTTTCATGCCTCTTGTTTGAATTATTCTGTGACAGTCAAGTAGAGCAAAAGCACCGACAACGGAAATCATGTCAAAAAAATCCACAGCAGATATTTGGTCTTGCCAGTGGAAAAGCTGCACAGAAAGCTGCAAATCACCTGAACAAATACCATGATGATGGTTTGAAGGTTAATTCAAACTTAATTTTTGGCACCCTACTAGTTCATCAGTTGCACATGCTCGCTCTCACACCTGATTTGCGTACATGCCACCTGCTTTGTGTACACGCATTCCAACAAATAAGTATTGCTTATGAACAACCCACTAAACTTGTGCTCAAGGTGAGGTTATTTTCTTGCTCCCTGAAAAAAGTCGTAAATGCACCAACACAGACACAAGCCCACAGGCACACCGCTTCCAAAAACTGGGCCACCCTGCTGATCCAATGCAAGCTGTCATCTGCGCCTACACAAGCCCCCACCGGCCGAGTAAGCAATGGTGTGATTGATGTACCCAACTCCCTCAGTGCAACCATTATAAGCGATGAGTAGACAAATAGTCATGACCATATTCGGTGGCCTAGGTGCTAGTGTGTCGGCATAATACACTGCGATACTTGCTCAATTTCGAGCCCCTGTATGGACAGGTATTCCCTTGGCCGATGATTTGTCAACAGGCCATGCTTGCTAGTGGGGTTGTCTTCGAGTAGCGAGTGATTGTTCCAATTGCCTTAGCAAACACCATGATGTAAGGTTCATAGATGGCGGTTCAATAGAATATGCAGCCATCGAGACAATCTACATTTGTTCATCCTCATCGCTGGTAGGGCTACGAACTCAATACCGTTTGTTTACTTGATCTAATCCCAAAGATTTGCCTTGGCGAAAGCTTCACCCTTCCCACATGCCGAGTTGATCTGTTTCAACTGACAAGCATGGCCGTACCAATCACCGAAACAAATGCAAGAACTTTTGAGGATCAAAAACAACAATTCTATGTACAACAAAGACTCAGGTCAGAGCCGGTTGAGAAACAAGATTGTGTTTTCACATGATTGCATTTGGACCTGTACACACTTGTAGGATATCAACACAAAACACATACGGGGAAGAAACCTTGTAATCTACAATAGACGGGTGACACAACTTCATTTCAGCATCAATAGTGTGGATTGCATGCTCCATGTGAGTGTATGTACGTGCATGTACACATATGTATTGGGACATGACCCTCACCCCGAAGGGCAGGAAGCCATGTCAACTGAATGACCTTATCCATGCATATGTACAGCGTGCAAAACGCAGACATGAAGTAACAGTGACTGAATATTTTTCTCAAAATGAAAACGCAATGGAACAACATCGTTGGCCTGCATATCCAGGACGAACAGGGTCCTAAGTTCAAATTCTAGCTTGGGAGTGTTGAGTCTCGGCAAATCTTGCTCATCAACAGCCATGCAGACTTGGCAGTCTCCAAAGTGATCATACCAATCGCAAGAACAATCGACATGTTTGAGACTCCAAGCTCACATTGTTGAGATTCATTGAAGGATTCAAAGATATCCGATCATGGAATCGAAAAGAGGTTGGACTTTGAATGCAAGTGTCACAATGGCAAATAAGTGCTATAATGATTTGAATATCAGTATTTGAAATGCAAAAACTTCATACACGGATACAGCAGGCTCAGATCATTCCGCTTTGGATTCTAAAGCCCCAGCAATGATATTGAAACAACTAAGCGTGGCTTGTTTCGAAAGACCAGCACAGAACTGTAGGACTGCAAATTAAAAATGATATCTGTAGTTGTTCAAAAAAATGATCCCAATGAGTTTGTGTACGCATTCTACTTCAGCCGTGAGAATTGAACAAATGTACACCACACTTCCGGGATGTGGCCACCATCTCAAAGATAAGAAATGATTTTGAGTGCTTCCCATAGTCTAGAATGGGAGATGAGGATCCACTGATTCTCAACCAATCGTACCATATTGAATAATTGCCCAGGACTTTTCCTTCCACACCTTCGTCCTGGGATTGTGGCACACATACACACAAATGTCCAATGCTCGCTTGTCTAATGCTGATGCTTTCAAAGCGAGCATGCATGAAAAACAATGATGAAACAAGCAACAAATACAAACAGCAATGCAGTTCCAACTTGATTTTGCATCTTTCTAGCTTATGGTGACATCCCACGCCATCAGGTTCAGGAGAGTACAAGCTTCGACATGCACACATGTACACTTGTGCATACTTGGTGCATGTGTCCGCGAAATGGTGGATCGGGTTGTGCTGGTCATTTGCCTGAGCACAAGCAAAGCAACAAACAAAGCGGAAATACCTCTTTTTTCTGGCAGGCTTTGTGGGTGTGTTTGTTGCACTCCCAGCAGCTGCGAGATCATCGCTCCCTGTGCCTGAGATAGTACGATCCATCATCACTGCTTCGGCTGTTTCCCCTGTTCCACCCCTCCCCAGCCGACCACCTTGGTCAAACTTTGAAAAGATACCCAACCGTTCATTGGGTCCATCTCTGTGAATGATCTTCTTCCTCGTGTTTCATGTCTCAATATCCTACGTGTGCACTTTCCCCATATATGTGCATGGTCTGCACATTGAACATTGGACCATGCACTGGGAACCACGTTGCTAGCAATGTGGTGTGCCCATGCATTGGTCTGTGTGTTTTTGTCCGAGTGTGATTGTGTGCACGTTTACCAGAGATACATTGCAACATACACTAAATGTTTTGGCATGCAATAATCCCGTGCGCAAATTCAGATGCCAATGAAACTTGAGGGTGTCTTGTAGGGGCATGACCTTTGTCCATAGTGTGTGGAGCAGCTGAATCTCACAATGAGTTCTGCGGGGGCAAAACTTGTATTTAAGTTCCAAACGCATGTCGTACGATACCATGAGATGGTATCTTGTCTGCACAATCATGACAGTCTGCGGTCCTGTGCAAATCCTCACGTCAATCCAAGGAGAATGCAGTTCTATATGAACATGCGTACATATAGAACAGTTTCTCGGCATGCGCCTCTATGGGTTCTTGGTTCCATCAAAGCAAACGTCCATCCGACTGCAAAATAAGTCAACAGGGGGGAGGATCTCAAGCAATACTACTCTTAGGAGTAGAGGTATATTGGATGCCAGATAACCTAGACTAAGGAGAAGGCATTCCCCCAATTCATGCGAGCATTGGGAATTGCAGAGAAGCCAAACAGATCAAGTCTTGATGTACCATGGAATGCATCCAATATACAACAAGTGTACTTGCTGATGGGAAACAGGTCAGGTAGCCTGTCCAAAACGCAGCAATCAAACTTGTTGTATGGGGGGTATGTCTATGTGCACAACAAGGTGTTGTCTGGCATAGTGGGGAATGCGCAGACATGTGTCAACCATACCGTAGGCGTTTCCAATCCTGCATATTGAAACAAACACTAAGATATGCATATTGCCTGAACACTGCAGCCGATTTTTAAGAGTGAACCAGCAAAACAACTTGCAGTAATTGAACAGCTAAGCGGAGAAATCAACAAGTATATCCCAAGGACGGAGTGCAGTTGCAATATTGAAGATGTTTTTTGCATGTACGCGGATGTTATCTGAAACTTGGAGATGTCAGTGCTGTTTTTCATAAATGGCCAGCATGTACACTTGGCACTAAGGCCTGAGTTGATAAGGTGCCACGTATGTTTCTCGCTGGAAGAAAGTGTGTCCATATGTGTGCAGACTATATCACTGTTTGTCAACTAATTAAGCGTGATATCAGCATTGACATACTGAGGGGATAGACTGCGTTCTCCCTGCATGAAGGCAGAGAATTGAGTCCATAGCATAACAGGAAATTTCTATTACCAAAGAGCAGATGCATCGAATGTAGACAGAAAACCAAAAGGCTCAACGTGCCCACAAGCCACAAGCAAACCTAGAAAGCAGAGGTATGGTGCATCCAGAAGAAGTCGAACCATCCACACACATATTGCAAGCATACGTCTGTGACCAATGATGAATGTGATTTAGATAGAGAATGGCGTATTGCATAAATTGATATGAATAAGACATGCTTTGATCAATTATAATTTCAGGCACTGTCGTGAACGTCCCTATTGCGATCATGATGATGTATGTATCTGCCTTGGCAGACAAATGCATCAGGAAGTCACTGGCAGGCACGAACACCACAGCTGTGCTCCTCCAGTCATCACAACACTATGCAAAATTTTCTGAAATGTTGCTCCACAGTATCCATACAAATGGAGAAGACTAAAACCTTATGTTTGGCAGTGCATCGAGTTTGTACACCAGTGGATTGCAAGTGCATGAAGATGTTCCTGGAAAATTGTATGCTTGAGAGGAGGCGACTGGTAGCTCTACAAATACTATACAGCAATGTCCTACCAATCACACACATAAGGAATTGCACCACCGGTATCATGATTTTTTTGAACACTCATTCGATGAAGAGACCAGTATTACATCACGATGTGTACAGTAATTTCGGACCCTATTTCAACCCGCAGGAACTGATGTTTGGTGGCACTCTGACAAATCAGTCAATGTTCAGATTCACATAGAGCACATTGCTTTGGCAACGCTGCCTTGTGTTCAGGATGCTGAGAGTTTGCACTTTTGAATTGAATCGTATCACTACAATGAAGAAGACCAACAGCTTTTGTTCTTCTTCAGACTTGATTCCAAAATGGGAAGGCCAAGATATTTCAAAACGTACCTTCTTCCCTATCCTGCCATTGAAAGTTGGCATGCGTGAGTGCATAAGTGCATATATAGTCATTCCACCGGATACATTCCGGTATCCGACTGTATATGATACAGACTTGTTTCATATAAATTTTCACGGGTCGGCACTATCTGGGTGCAGATGGTGAGATACGTTCTCCTTGGACCACGCAATCTGTGTGTTGATTCGGTTCGGTTGACATGGCTCCCCGCCCTTGTGGTAAGGGTCATGTCCCCATATATATATACTGTCTCTTATACACAT
>NHOP01000156.1:0-18912 GCA_018697155.1 Pyramimonas parkeae | reverse complement strand
TCCGAAAGTCGTATTTGAGTCGTTTTTATTGGTCCAGGCCTTCTACTCACAGGTAACAGTGCCAGTTTTCTGCCGATTAGAAGCATTTGGACACAGAATGGGCGTCAGCACCGACATTGTTGCGAATTGCTCCAAGATCTCGAAGTACCATTGAGATTTATTTTTCGCATGATCGCACCAATGGGAAGGGAACTCCGGATTATGATGCTGCACTTGCTTTTTGCTACTGAAAGATTCCAACGGGATCTTGATGTTGTCATCTGCATGACCCTGTACTATCTGATTGGCACATGTGCCCAAAGGAACGCGTTTCGCGCAGTTCTACATTCATTTGAAATAGGGATTAGACCCCCACCAACTGTCATAGTGCCGCACACGATCCTCGTACCGAGTCCCCTTTCCTCGCCCAATCTGCCAAAAAGCTGTCTTTTGAATTCGTCATGTCTGCGTCACACAGCGGTTCAGGTATTCCCAACACCTCTGCCGTCGATTTTGTGAAGCTCACTTCATTTGGCTTCCCAATTGAGGAACTCGTTCGAATCCACACTTGGACCACTCGTTTAGATCTAGTTCGAGCCATGCTAATAGAACACTTACCAAAACTAGGTTTACCGTCGTTACTTTTGCGTTGTCGAGGGGAATATGTGGACGAGTCCAAACGACCATTTCCTGCAGTTGATATCTCTAGTCGTTGTGACTCTTCCCAAAATAGTGAGCTTGTTGGAGATTTGGAATCGGGTTTCCCAGAGATACTCTTTTACGATTGACTTTTCGTTGTCAATTCGGTTTGTTTTAACTAACATCGGACAGATTACCCGAATGCTAAACCAAACCCTAACCCATTTACCAATCGCCAATTTTTGGATAGAGAGTGGCCAACCCCACATCTCTTGACATGCCCGCAATCTACCAATCGCATCAGCCTTGATGCACTATCCAGCTCATACAAACGCATATGCCCTTAAGACCAAATTCAAGCTTCTCCATTTGGTTGTTGTGATTGTTTCCGTAGAAAATGTGTAAATGGTGTAAGCGTCGCAAGTAAGTGCGCCTTAAAAGTGGAATACCCTAGTACCGTGGAAGGGCCAGTAGTTGTGGATGATATAGGACGAGTCATGTGAAGTTGTTCTGCAAAACTCCAGGTGCAAGCAAGAAATTGGCTAGACATCGCAGCCCATCGCTAGCACCAGAATCCGGGCAAGATCAGTCTGCTCCCCCAAAGGCCATCAACACGGGACTTACCCCCATGGACTCCGGAACAATCTGGAAAGACGCCACGGATACGCCGGAGGACCATGACGACATCCGGCGAGACTACTAGACCCAGGTCATTTCCAGACTCATGAAGAAATCGGATGGTGTGGAATACGCGGTATACGATAGGAAGTTCATGGCAACCCTACCACAAGCAGACTTCTTCAAACTTTGCAACTTTAAAATCATCAACAAGACTGGTTGGGCAAAGATAACAGCTTGCTTAGTTGGTATTCCCCTATAGAGCGACTGGCATTCCAGGCTACAGCTCTGGAATGCCAGTCGACAAAATCTTTGCCAAACAGCAGTCCTCTATCCATGGCATTGCCACAGACGGAACAGTTGTGGTCGAGCTCCGCTTCAAGAAGGAAATCTATCCGGACCACGAGAAAAGGCCCGGACCTCTTCTCCGGACCTCGAGAAAAGCCTGGGAGAAATTTTTTACCACCCTGTTATTCGAGGTGCATACCTACTACGACACCACTGCTGGGGATTCAGTGGTACGAGTGGGGGCTATAAACCCACAAGTAGAACCCCTGTTCGCGTTATTTATCAACTTTGAGGGGCAATATGGAGCTTGGAGATTTATGCAGCGATAATCCCGTACTACCCGATGCGCAACAACTGCTCCAGACTTGTTCACTCTGCAACGGTTGTGATCAACAACATCCTAATGGGCTGCATAGCGGAGGAACTGTGCTGGAGCATCCGACACGCAAAACATGGTCCGGACCCAATCTTTTCCCGTTCAAACCCTATGGAAAATGTAAGATTTTGGAATACAAACAGAAACTTGAACTCTACCGTGTGAGGATAACTTTGGCCAGTGTCTTGGCAGCAACAAAACTGCCAAGACGGTGACATTGGGCGGTACGGACCTCACGATCATGAAGGACGTGAACTTTACCAACAACACCAACATCGGCGCCTACATGGTGTGCTACCACCTTCGAGACGAATGCTCAATTGGGGAGCAACTCCAACTTGTCTGAAACAGCAAGAGTTGCCCAGGAGAAACACCTACAGGTCCCGATCTTGGACTTCTACACCAACAACAACAACCACCTATCGTTCGCGATAGAAAACAATCACCTATTGTTGGGAAAGGTTTCACCTAGAAGCTCCCTGTTCCGCATCCTACTTCTTCTTCAAGCATGGCGAAGAACAGCACTACTTGCGGGTGGTAGTTTCCACAAGCACTTTTGCCAAAATCAGACGAGGCGACCGGAAATCCCACAATCTGGACCAACACCCTTCCTTGGGGATGACCAGGAATCACCAACAATCTTCGAACGAGGAGGTGAATCTTACGGCTCAGCTCCAATGATTTCAAGCCATCACCATCGCGGCGGTCCAAACCGCACTGGGAACGGCGGTCCAAACGGTGATCCCGGACAGGACTACCCTGACGCAGGACAACCTTTTCCTGGATGAAGCTGGCACACCCATTTCAATGGCGCGAACCATGAAAACCCTCCACCAACGCCAAGGCCAGGGCATGGAATACCAGGAGGAGGTCCACCTTGACATCCGCAAACAGGAATCCATCCTCAAAAGAACGCAAGAAATTGAACTGGCTACTACGGACCAGATAACGGCACTGAGACGCCAAAACAATGACATTGTCGAAAAGCTTCGAAACAAAACTCTGGCAGAATACAAGGACTTACAACACACACACGGGGCTGAATGCCAACAATTGTTCCCTCAACCCAACCAGCGCAAGGGCAGAATGGGGACCGCCTTTTCACAACCCATGACCTGATAGGTCACCCTAGAGATTAAGTAGAGCGTGCGATTGGTAGAAAGGGAGTAGCGAGTCTCGTGTATAGGTTCGCCCAACCACGGCTAGCCCATAGTGCATGCCCCATGAGTGATGCGCACCTGCTCCCCTTTCTTACCCTGCTTGCTGATTGCTCCAAGGAAGAACCTCCCAGTCAAACACCACAGACATGTCCAAAACAAGCACTCGATAACCTCCCAGGGCAGAGCCGTCATGCAATTTAGTACGACCATTAACCGAATATTCAAACTGAAAAGATCCGCACACCAAAGACAACCAACGAACGTACACACATTTCAACTCTTGCAACAAATGGAATGGAATGCGACAAATGGAATGGAACGCGACAAGGCATATCGCAGGCAGATATGACATTCACTTACACCAAGACTTAACTGACCATACAACGCCGCCGCAGCGACTGATGTGAAAACAAGAATGCACATACTCATCAAATAGGAAGTTGCTTAAACAAATATATGCCAGACACGACAACAAGCGAGCCAGGCAGCGTTTATACAAAATGATGCAGGCCCTTGGTCACCACCCCAAGATGACATACAGAAAGACTGTTAACAGCACGAACCACAACCCACTGACACCGGGGAGAACCCCGGACGGCATACTGCATACTGACCCAAAATGATGCCTACACGAAATAGAACACCACTTCGGTGACCTGACAACTCGAATAACCAATCCATCAGCCTTACACGATACCCCATGGTCCCGTACACCATACCTACACCCTAACAACACAACTCAGTGGAACCCGAACGAACGACCTAGCAACCTAGACCCGATAGACATCGGAGTGGACTGACCGGACGCACATCCCGGCCTACTACACCCGCCGGACCTTCGTGAACTGTTTTCATGACCCATGTACTTGGACTGCACACGCTGCTTACCAGAAGGTACGGCTCCGGGCCTTGACAACACCCGTAATAGACTATCAAGTGGATGCCGATGGACTTCCATCGGATGCTGCACGACCTTCTCCGAGCTATGCATAAACTTCGAAGACCCTTGCCGCCTGAAAAAGAACAATAACGGTCCTGATACACAAGCAAGATAAACCTATTGTTATAGCCAACCACAGACCAAATGGCCTCGTCCCAACAATATACAAAC
The DNA here is from genome assembly GCA_018697155.1 of Pyramimonas parkeae. NCBI lineage: Eukaryota > Viridiplantae > Chlorophyta > Pyramimonadophyceae > Pyramimonadales > Pyramimonadaceae > Pyramimonas > Pyramimonas parkeae. Next base: position 14,741 of record NHOP01000156.1, on the reverse strand, counting down.
TATGGACCACGGTATTGGCAAGGCTGATCACCGACTACGCATAAACGGAGGTACCTACTTAGCCTCCAAGAGGAAGGATTCCGCCGGAAAAAGGGCACAATCAACCACCTTCACAGACCATGCACGGCCATGGAGGACGTAAATACGACTACAACCGACATCCACGTCTTTTATCTTGACCTCGTCAATGCATTTGGGTCCATCGACCATGCACAGATGTGCAGAACTATGTTACGCCTTGGACATCCCACACATATTGTGGACACCATGAGGGACCTACATGATGGTGCCTCCATAGTGGTCAACACTCCGCTGGAAAATACGAACCCAATACCTAACTTAATACAGGGAACAGGTCAAGGACACGCGCCAAGTCCGGTACTATTCATAGTGACCATAGAACCCCATATCCAATGGCTTAACGCGGGCAATAATGGCCACCAATTCCAAACGTCAAAATAGCAGGTTGGTCCACTGGCATTTGCTGATGACCTGGCTATCGTCACCAGATCCAAGGAACGAATGACGATACAAGCCAGAAAAGTCTTCATCTCCTTGCATTGGGCGGTTGTATAAGCAAACATTGACCCCAACAAGAAAAACAAAACAGCCTGCGCCAACCTGGTACACAAATCTAGCTCTAGCACAAATAGCCGCTCGATTTACATAGGGAACACAGCAGTACCACTTCTGTAACCGAGGGAACCCAATACATATCTGGGCCAGGCCATGACGCTTGGCCATGCTCATTAGATCAATGTAGCCCACACCGTTAACAAAGTGCTGGAAATGGGTTTACAGATAGAGGGATCTGTGGGCACACCAAACCTGAAACTGCGGATGATTGAACGGGTACTACGTCCAACATTGAGGTACACTATGCCTACAGTCCCATTCACCTTCGATGACGTTAACAAACTCAACTCACCTCTTCTCAAAGGAGCAAAAAGAGCATGCGGACGATTAGGAAATGTATCTCATGTCATGACTACCGCACCAACGAAATATTTCGGACTGGGAGTTGATTTTGTACACCTCACATACATGTCTACCCTGCTTCAATCCATGCGATCACGCCTCAATGGATATGACATTCTCCAACAACTGAAGGTCTTCTCAACCACTATTGGACGAGACATGCGGCAGGTGACTGGACGACTGTCAATATTCGAGATCCCAAAACACCACCGACGCTGCGTGCTATGGGGTTCCTGGCCCACATGGGATTGAGGGTCGTTGACATGCAATCAGAACCTATATTCAAACCGCTCACACCCTCCAAAGATGACATCTCTGTTCTTGTGAGGAACCATCCAAATCGTAGACACCTAGAATACCTCAGGAAAATGGGTATGCACCGCCTATCGCAACTAACGAACTGTCACAGCCTATACATACTGACAGTGAGAGAAGTGCTCTCTGAGAGGAAGCCACATCCCCCTTTCGTCAGAAGCGACCAAACTCCAACGCGACATCAACGCTGTCGCCCACCACATTGGCTGCCTACGCATAGACCACACGGACGCCCCCCCAACCTTGAGCAACCAACAATGGCGTCGTTCTGAATTCCTGAGAGGACTCCTACCAGCGTCACACCTCCACCCGAACACCATCCGACGATATTTCTCTGGACACCAACGACAACCGACACCGACACCGGTCGCTTGCTCCCATCGAGCCCGCGACTCTCGGAAGAAACCATCTCATTGTCGAAACAGCACAGACACGCAGAACCAATCTGTACCGGTTCACTCATATCAAGGCTCGCAAGCTACTGACAGAAGGACGGAAGCGCACCCGCATGTACCTGGTCTGTAAGGAAGATCCTGACACTCCCCACAAATCGCTGGGGGAAACTTGAGAACCCAGAAGTGCGTGTACAGACCCAAACACAGGCAAGTGGTACGAGACTGATCCAGACTATACCTAAACATACACGCTCAAGTCCCTGCGGGGAGACAAACTACCGCTCAAGCATACTAATCCTACCAAGCCGCTGGTGGGCAGAACAGTGCATGCACTAGCATACTTTGATGGAGAAATAGTGGACTTCTACCCGACCATCCACATAAACCCTAATAAAACAAAGGGGCAAGTCCCTTGGATCCTTAGATACCCACTGGAAAACGTTCAGAGCGATGAAGAAACAGGCCTCATCAATGATGATCCTGAAGCGCTACTCATCACCCTGATACCAGATAGGCCAGCCCCAACCCCGATAATTAAAGTTCTGACCAACTGAAATTACAAGACAAATCCTAAAGACCAAGCTAGATGTGTGGCCCAAGTATCCGAAAAAGCAGGCGTCTTCTCTCGACACTAATCTCGTAGGCTCCTCACCAACGCTGACCTGAATGATGCCATCGTCACTCCCGCACAACCATGCTCTACTACCACGAAGCCACAAGTGAGGAGCCAACCGCACTCTGGAAGGGAGGGTGGACATTCAAAACCACTGGGCCATTAGAACACCCATACTGACAGCCATATGGGAATGCTATCACATCAACAAAGAACTCTTTGCCTTTCCCTTGAACTGTGACCTGAACCTAAACGCCTATTGCTCGGCACATGATAGAGACTGCCTGTTCGGAGCAGAGTTTGTCGCATAATCGTACAGATTTGAGGGCTGTATTTGTATGAACCCTGAATACACGCCCCATGACCTAGCAAAGTCCTTGAGTTGGCAATATCCTCGTCAATGGGGGACAAACCGTTCTGTGCTGTCGCAATCTTCCCTAGGCGGAAAAACGCAAAACACATGCGAATGTTGTCCTACCCACGCTGTAGGCTAATAGCCTGCTTTCAAGAAGCTTACTTTCTCTTTCCTATCACCGGACAACTGGGGCTATCAACACCACTCGGGGGGCGCAAAATGGCGAGGAACAACGATAGAAATAGCCAACCCAGCAGGTCTAACCCAATACCGCACAAGCACCCCAACCATGCGGATAACCGAAGCCGCACAGACCATGGCAGCCATACTCGACCCTCGCCATGACAATGCATTCGACGACGCACCCTCGCAGTTTCGCAGACATGATCCGTCATACAAGCAGCCCCTGCCAGCAACAAACCCATGCCGACGAAGAACTCATGGCGAGTAGCACCTCCTCCAACCACAACAACCAAACTGGCACACCCGAAGACAAACCGGGTGTTCACAGACGGCTCTCACAGACCGGACGGCAGCACAGGAGCTGCGTTCTACCGAGAGGACACCCAAACTAGCACTCGAGTGAGAGGAAGGCCCAACGAACTGACGGCCATTGTGGCAGCATGAAAAGACACGATACCGACAGTGCCAACATACCTGCATACAGATAGCCGAATGTCCCTACACCTTATCAACAAATGGATTCACACCCCATGGACGATCGAAGACAAACATACAGACCTACTGTGCAAGATCGCAGAATGCACAGTACAAAGAATTGCCCCAACCCATTTCTTCAAAGTCAAAGCCCATACAGGGATACACGGCAACGAAATGGCTGACCAAGCTGCAAAACCATGTGCAGAATGCAGAGACCCACATAAAAATATGAGCATTGGGAACTCCTACACGGATACGTCCCAATACCGTTTTTTGGCCACACATCTGGATGACAAAAATAGAAATAAAAGAACCCAACGAGGGAGCTGAGACCACTAGTGACAGAATATGTCACTCGAACCAACATATACCGAAACAAAGTATCCAACATATGGGCTAATTGCTCAGGCGGACTGGACCTTGAAGCATCTACCTATTTCTGGAAGACTCGTGGAGACGCGGACAATGGGCTGGTTCAACTAACCCTTCGAACCAGACTGTATGACTCGACCCCGTTTCTCGCCTCGCAACATGTCCCGAACAACCACAAGGTGGTGATCCCATACTGCCCTTTGTACCTGCACTTTGGTCAAAACACCATCACACCTGGTACCACTGGCTAGCGGGTTGCAAACACCCAGCCATATCGGACATGCGCGTCAGCAGACATGACGCTGCCATGCAAACACTACAATCGTGTATCAAGAGAGGCAAATACGCTGATTCCTTGGCGTACTACAGCTTTGGAAGGCAGGAGGGTTCACAAGATACCAAGCACACGCTAAACACGGACCTGGTACTACCATGGACCTGGTACTGACCTGGCACTGACCCTGAGGGACCGGAAAAGGAAACTTGCGCCTTCGACCAGATCCTGACTGTATACTCGTAAAAAACTGGCATGTTGACGCTCCGAGACCAACGGGCCGAGGGAGGCCCAGCTATTCCGCAGGAGGCCCCCGAATTAAAGTCAAAATTGCTGATCTCACGTTCGCCAGCGACCTGAGACTTGAAGTGGCGGTGATCCGTAAACATACTAAGTACTCGAGAATGGCCATACACATCTACTACGACTCGGATAAATTGGACCAGCACCGAACGTATCCAGACAACTTCGACAAACAAACGGCACAACAACAACACAACTGGGATATAACAAATTACGGGAAGCAAGACCCTCGGACCGGATGGACGGGAGAATGCCGGCTCACACCAGCCGGATGGACGGTTGAAGGAATACCGGCGATAATTTCTGTGCGCATGCGCGGGTGTATTCCCAATACAACCGCAGATGCATTTACGCAGCTTGGGATTCCGTCATCGGAGCATAAATTGCTCCACCGAGAACTACATGACCTCGCCATCAGGCACAGGTGCATCATGTTGCATACGCAATACACAATTGGTAGGTCAAGAGGACTTATGTAATGTAGGAGGCCGGGACAGGAGGTGGGACGAGCGGAAAAGGGGACGGACCACAAAGACTCTACCTAGCCCAACCTAAACCATTGTGCCCCTTATGAATTACAAGGGACACAATGGTTTAGGCTAGGCAAGGTAGAGCATGTAGGGAAAGGGTTGGATATAGAGTAGTTTATGCCTCGGAGCTCCGCCTGGTGACAGGTAGAGGCAGCGCCTGTGGCTGAAGATAGGCGGGCTAGCCCCCCTCCCCCCCCCTTAAGTCCTCGAATCAACCCTCCATGTGCAGAGGTTTCACGATCATTGTACATCATAATTGTAATACATGATTATATGTTTAGTCACATGAATAGCTACGGCATGCCAAAAAATGATAGCACTTTCAATAAAAAATGTACAGCGAACACTCCAACTCATAAGTTGACGTTTAAGGAAGGACCAATTTCATACATCAGCCATGAAGCTATAGAAGCAAAAGTGTCAGAATATGTGAAACCAAGGAACCGTTGAACTTTTCCACCATGATAAATCAAGTGTCGCTCTAAAGTGAAAACGAAACAAACTACTTCTGGCGAACGGTATCACTCTTCCCACGCCCCTTGCCGGACGAAAATCAAATCGACATCTTCCTCAAGACCAATCCCTCTAAGCAAGTTCACCACGCCTCATCAGCGACCCGCACCTCGCTACCCTCCTCGGGATAGACACGCAGGTTGTACTTGGCCAGCTCGGTGTCGGAGCGCTCTGCCGAGTAGACGGCGCACCCGTCGCGCAGCCACAGAGACTCCGCCGTGCCCACTTCCCCCTCAGCAAGATCCAGCGCGAAGACTTGAGTGGTGTTCGTCGCGCACGCGGCCAGCGCCGTCTCGTACGAGGCAGCACCCAGCCCAACAGTGAGGTTGCGTGCCAAGCACAGCGCCTCCACCTGCACACCACGCCCCACACGCCCGCTTTGAACACAAGCCCCAAACCGCCCCTGCTAACATACTCACAGGTAGCGCTTGAGGAAATGCGGCTCTAGCGGCTGAGTCCAGAGTCAGCGGAGCTGTACTCGGGAGGAGCACCTTTGTAACCCACACACATACCGACCCAAAAACATGTATCCGATGTGTGAAGTTCAACCTTCCCGGCTTTAGGCAGGCCAGTGGGGCTCCTCATTTTCATACATATCAATGTCTAGCAATATTAACAAAAAGAAGTGGCATGCCATATTGATATTTGAAGCGCCTTTGCTTGGAAAAGGCAACAAACGTTTCGGATATCCGCTGTGCATGGTGTGCCTTTGAGACTCATGCATATGGGGAGCACTGCGCTTCTGTTGTTCAAGTGTGCATCTGCACCTTGCCCACCCACTCCAACCAAACATTGCTTACGCTGTTTTCAATGCACTGGAAAGTTCATCCGTCAATCGTATGAAAGTTCTAAGTGCTGAGTTACAAGCTTAGTCCCAACAGTTAAAAATACCTGCCTTGGTGGTCCCTCACTCACGTGGGTGGCAGGTCGAATCTCATATTCTATGTTCGCATGAGTTCCTCGCCGGGCAAAATGCTACTAGTGAGTCAAGTTTGCTCAATTTGTTTTTTGAACAAAGTTTGCAGATTGCTATCCCGGATCAACAAAGCCTCTCAGATGGCGACCCACTTCCAACTTTCTGTATGCCCGTCAGCATGGCATGCACGCGCTAATAATAAAATTAAGCACCTCGCATTTCAAGGTGCCTGCGCACCTCGACCACATGGGCAATGTCTTGTAAGGGCCGTGCGCAGAAGCAGCGCGACGCCACAAACGGCGCCTGTCCTCCAACCCGCTCCCTGTCCCCCATCTGGGAGAACCCACAGCACCCTGCCAGAGCCTGCGGGTTGGCCGCCATGGCTGAGGCATTACAAGACTGCTGGAATGAGGCGCGCTCTGCGTCACAATCCAGTGGGCAGTCCTCCTCCCTTGGAAGCACGTATTCAAAGCCTGAGCTGTTGCAGTAGGGCTGCACCAGCTTGGCTACCATGGTAGTTACCTTAACCTGCTTGCAAAATGTACCTGGCAATGCAAGACCGCAGTGCAGAGTGGGCAGGGAAAAGCTTAAGCATCAGTTTACAGCAGCTGAAAAGTTAGGATACTGTGCAACTAGTCCAAGAAATTCTCTGCAAATCGTCGCGGATGATGTCGATGCACAGCATGGAATTCGTACACATGACAGAACCAAGCTTGGCAGGATTGTGGGTGCTATGCGGCTCAAGTAAGTAGCAGCATAAGGCTTGTTGTAATGCATATACTTTTCTTGGGGGCGGGGTGGACGCGATGTATTATGCACTCATCACCCTCATGTTTCAGATGGAGATAACATATTTTGAATGCAACACAAGACGAGCCAGAACTCAATTTCGAGGACATGAATAAGGGGAAGGGCAGCATCGCGTGCTCATCAGTTCCTGGTGCAGGATACGAGAGGAGGCACAGGGTTCACTCAAGAACAACAAGCTTAGAATCATGGGCAGGATTTCAGGGAGTGCTGGATTCTCATTTGTCCCAGAATTGCAGACAACTTAGAGGATCTTTCCAGTTGCCATTATCATGCATTCCTTTGGCCTAAATCCTTAGGATTTTGGCTAAGCGCTTAGAGCTTGCATGATCACTGGACTTGCTGGCACTAGAAGGGGTGGACATGAACAAAAATTGCAGCATGTCCACCATCAACTCAAATGCCCAAACTAGACAAACCAGAAATCTCAGATGATCTGAGTGTCCTGAAATGGACTCAGGATACATTGCAGAGTGCCAAGTTGTCAAGATTGACGCTGTATGAACACCCAGAATCGACCAAATTGAGACGACATGCATCACAAGAGATTCCCAATGTGCCAGGTTGAAAATGACAATCCTCACACTCAACAAAGTGAAGATTAACTCACTGAAATAGTTGGCTTGATCCACAGGTAGATTATGCATGTGCCCACAAAAGTCTTGATGAAGAATGAGCTAAAGAAAGCAACGCACGGATCATCTCACAGATAGAGTGATTCAGCTGTTATGTTATTCGAGTTCTATTTACTTAATGGATCAATGTGCAATTGGATCAGGTGCGGGCGAAATGCGAGAAAGCTCCTTGCGTCACTCACCATAAATGCTTGTCAGTTGGGATTATCGTCCCTACATCCAACAGGTTCAGTATGTCAAAACCAAGGTGCTCATCGTATCAACGGTATATCTTGGTTGACAAGACTATGCTGTTGCGCTACACCAGAACAGGCAAAACACATGCATTAGGGGAAAAAAACAAAACAGTTAAATACGATATCTGGAACATGAATCATGGGGTTGCGCTTCTTATTCTTTGAGAAGATCTGGAGTGAACTGACCAAGAGTTGTCGGAGCACTGCATGATGAAGCGAAAACATACATCAGGGATATCAGGGACCGGCGTACTGAATCAAATGTCGATCGAGCAACCGAAAAATTCTATCCAATGCAATCAATTCTTTGGCATGCTCTCACCAACTTCGTCGGTCAAATTTTGGGCCAAGCTGCAGCAATTGGATGCAGCAACTTTGTGATCATCGTCGCCTGTACATGAGCAAACGCATGCCAAATAAACTGGAATTCAAAACCGTATCAGAGAAGGCTCGCCATCATAATATTGAATGGCCTGATATTTCTTACGGAATCTTTAAAAAACCCTACCTTTCTTGCCAATGTTGCAAAGAAAAAAGTGAAATGAGTTGACAGTAACAGGACCATGAAACAGAAGCAGCCTTGATATTGAACGAACAAATAAGGGGGGGTCATGACGAGCGTCACATCTTTCCAGCTGATTATCGGAAGAGAATCTCAAGCTCAACCAAGGGCTCGAGTAGCCACATAATTTTCGGGAAACTGAGCTATGACGAAAGTGACCCTAGGCTTGGAAGCGCTGATGTCGCGGAACAAGGACTGAACACTTGGGTAGACATGCTGGCTTTGACAACAAACACCGACAAACAACACCTCGCAAATTCATAATCATATAATCAGTGCTTATTCTGGAGAGATGCACCTAGACACTGCAAACGTTTTCTTGCAAGAACACGACGAAGAGTGGTTAGAATGGACGGGACTTAACAACCTTTCAGCAGCTGCAGGTTCACGAACTCTTCGCACATGCTCGGAAGCGAACTCCAACCACGCGAATCTGTCGCGTGCACACAATCGACGAGCAGCACAACTACCAAACAAGAAAGGAACCAAACAAAGAACGCATGAGCCCCCATTCTTAGGTCTCGGTCCGCCACCCCCCAACCCCCCACCCCTCCTTGGGTGTCCGGTGAGGAGACGGATCGTGTTGTTTCGAGTGTGGCCCGTATCGCGATCTTTTATCTGCTCTTGGGCCGCAGACGTGTTTATACTCTGCAACTACCTAGATCTAGTATTTTCGGGCAAAATTCTCCTATCCGTCCGTACTAGCAACTAGTGAACAGCCGGATGAAACTCGTCACCCATGGTAATCTCAACGCATTGATAACTTGTGAATATGTTTCTAGGTGATCCCGTAGCAATCAAGTCGTATATATTTGAAACAACAAAAATCAGCTCATTGAATATTCATGCCCTAGGAAAGTTTGTGGGGTTCTAAAGTTTCATGCTGCTCAACGTCTGTATATATACGGATCGAGTACACGAAAGTCGAAACTGCTTTAACATTATCTTCCCTCGGAAAATAGAACCGGACATCACATCCAATATACTTGCATAGATGGTTTTCGTTCGCCACGATGGATGGGTTCTCGATGGTTTTCCCCTACATGTTGGTTCACTTATTTACCTACATCTACATCTGTACGCAAGAGACCAAATGGCTAAATAATGACAGATTCGCTTGTCTTTCGTGCACATCGGATAAATCCAGTCACCAACGAACGGTTGGAATCATGAATATCACCGCCAGTTTGCATGGTGGTTGGATCACTGGATTACCAATCGCCCGCGGAAATTTAGAATGGATATTGGTTAATCAATATTGCGTATCTCTCCATTATAGACCTACAACTCTTGTTTTACTTGTCTCAAAAACTTTAGAACCACCAGTTTGTAGTGATTGTTCAGGTGATGTCTTGAACCGCCAGTTGTCATGGTGGACGTGTAGTCGGCTGGTATAGTTGCTCGCGAATCGCAGATGACCCAGGGCAGCATGGCCATTGACACAACTTCAGCCGACCTAGGTCGGGGCTTTAACCCCGATCTCGCGCGGAACAAGACCACGATCAACGTTACGGGCAGCACGGATTGGGATCATTGCGTTCGATGATCTTGGATCACCGCAATCGGTAATCCAACATCATCCATAAGAATTTATCTCCCCACAATCGACCCATCCCTAAACAATTTATCAACCATTTGGTTGGGGATTGGGTGCATGGGTATTATAACGGACCGTGTTCCTACTGAAGCCTCCTCAATCGCAGGCTCATCGCGATGCATTCCGATTGCTCGGCAACCAGAGTACCCGCTGAATCGAATGACTTGTGAAGATGTATTTCAAAATCGTCCTTAACTATGGAACATCTTGTAGTGCATGCCCCTGGGCATTCGTCGCTGCAGTTCCTCACCTTGGCTCTTTGCCATTTGAGCCAATGCAGTTCGGGATCCGAAGGCATATCATGGCGATGAAGCAAATATGAGCTCCTGACATGCTGGCTGGCGGGTCATCTGCGCTTATCGAGTGATCGTACCAACCGCCTAAACAACCACCATGGCATCTAGTAATTCATATCTTAATCTGGGCTCCCCATTTGCTCTTGCGCTTGGAACCACTTGGCGAAGAGTCGTGAAGGTGGGAGTGCTGGAAATAGATCCTGAAGGTGACCCCCTCCCATGTCTCTGATGGATGTGTCAGCACGGGTTTGCAATTAGGTACTTCATTCCCCGATTACATCCTGATATCCGACGAGTAAATGGACCAATGTTCGAACTGGTGGTCAGAAGCATATTTCATTCCACGATATCGTTGCATCGGACAAGCGGCAGTGCAAGCAGCGGTGGCGTGCACATCTCATAGGTGAGCAGGTGGCGCTCAAAGAACACGAGTCCTCTCACGAGAGCACAACCCACCAAAAAAATGTGGTATCCACGACACGCACTTACAAATCACATGAAGTAGCTTTCTTTGCGTAATACGTCGTTTAAGGCGATTCAATATTGCTATGACCCTATAACCCTACGCGAACAATATGGCGAAGGATATCACCAACTTCCTAGACGACCTGAAGAGGCTGTTGCACCACACGGATTTGTTCGAACGGGCTCGAAAAAGTACGAATTCAGCCTGGGAACATTTGTCCAGAGCAGATCGCATAACACTGGTACCTGCCCTGGCCAGCCTTTACTTTACAGTCAACCTCGCCAATTACGCCCATAATCACTGGGAACATAGCGAATCACCAATTACGCCCATGATCACTGGGATCATAGCGAATCGCCAATTACGCCCATACCTATATTTGGACACCCCATGACGTTCTCCATTGATTTGGCTGGTTTGTAGAATCTGCAACCGCCAAGCAATCCCACTGTATGTAGTTCATTCCGTGACTTGGGTATATATTCTCAAGAACAATTTTAATTGCACACGCAAATGGATGCGAGAGTATGTTTGGCAAGAGACGTTGCCAATCAAGCAAGCTCTTGGTATCGAGTTTGTCGCTGCATCAACTGCAATACCTGCTTTTAGCGTATCTTTGCTGCCATGATTTTTTTTTTCTTTTGTGCGTCAAACACGAGAACCACTTGTATTGGTACTGTTCTGAGAGACATTTTCTTGATCGGTTGACAAACATCTGTTTGGTTTCAGACATGTTTGCTGAATTTCATATGTTCAAGTCTAGTAGCATTAACACGGTATCATCAGGTTCATGACAATTGTGTCTTTGCGCGTACTGACTTGTAAAGGATCTGCATGAAGGTTATTCTCCATATCCTCTGATTTTTCAAGCATGCTGGAAACTCTCCTGTGCGAACAATGAACAACAGCACACATGCGTGCTCCAAACTCGCATGATACAGGCTATTCGGCGCTGGATATGCTGCTGCTTCCCAGTCCCACATATCCCATCTTCGTTTCTCGATGCCTTATCAGATATCGTGAGAATTGTTACACTCGCTGGTATCTTATTTCGCGCGTTGTGTAGTTTCTAGGTATTTGAATATTTCTTATGAATTGATACAGATGGTTGAAAGCCAGAAATCCTTTGCATCAAGGAATACAACCTTACCATATTTTTTTTTGATTTTTTGTGTTTGGTGTTTTTTCGTTGTGTGACCAATATTTTTTCAATACAAGGTGCTGCGAGCCAACATGTACGCAAATCCTCGAAGATGCATCATCATGCAGACCTTACGCACTCGTATCCGACTACATCTGAAACAAAGAAAGTGTCTCGTTCATATGGTTGCTAACATTTCAGCAAATTTTTTCAATGGAGATGAGGAGATGCATTGCCCTTGTATCATGCGATGACTTGTTGCATGTGATACATAGGTTTTCAAGGGTACCTTGGTCAGCGGAAGAACTCAGCGCGACGCTTGATGATCATGGCTCTTTGCTATTGATAATCACAATAGGGCTGTGTCCCTATGTGTATTCGCACATGTGCCAGGACATGACCCTTAAGCGCTCAAGAAGTAGCTAGGAAATGTGAGTTCAACTCAAAGACCGCACCAGACACTCGTGCACTAGGTAAACCGCAAATTACATAGAATCCAAAGCAATTTGTCTAGTCATCCACCTCAAAACAATGAGATTGTCTTTGTACATCCATGTGAAACGACCATGGCATCGTTCGCTTCTTGTGCACAGTCTGAGTTTGGCGACATCGAAGAGGAGATTTCATGTGTAGAAGTATCGAACTGTGTCAGCCTACATCGTCTTGCATTTGGACATGCGATATTGGGAAGAACGAAAAAGTGCAGTCACAAAGAAACATGAAGCGATGTAAGGTTCTATTCCATCGTGCGGTAAGTTGCAACTGTGACAATGCATCGATTCCCGATCCTGATGCATTTGTGTGTCCTTCACTGATCGTTGCAATATGACTGCATCTGCAATGCCGACGTTCTTGTGCATGGAATTCTGACTGTAGGATATCAGAGTTCACAGGTTTACACAATAACATTGTAGCAATTTGGGGTTGTATGATTTCCTAGCGGGTAGTTTGATCTAGGCATCATCGTAGCTTTATCATACAGCCAAGTGCTTTTGGAAGATGATATGAATACCACCGTACAGTATTGACCCAAACGGATGGGAGCGTTAAGTCAGAAAGACACGATTGGTGTTGTTAAGCGCCCATTCGCATGCGATTTCTGACTGAAGACATGCAATCTAAGTTGTTGCCTCTTTCTATCGTTATCCGCGCGCGTTCGGGGGGGGGCACAACAATCTTGTCTCAAGGTGTCATCGAGAAGGTACGCTGGGTTGCAATAGTAGATTTTCTGATTAAATGCATTAATTTGGTGAGGTCAGATTTTTTTAGCATGTGAGGTTAAGCCACATAGCATGCTATGGACATTGCATATGCATACACACCAATTCTTGGACTATACACTGACAAGCGAACATACGTTATGTGTTTCTCGAAGCAAATGGAGCCTAGAGTGTGCTGGAGTCTGTTTATGCATGGGCGCGATGTAAATTTATTCCAGAAATGCACTTGCCCAGAAGCTATATGTTTTCTCCCGCCCTACGCGAAACGTGTTTCATGTATGAACATGTATCAACATAAACGTGATTCATGTATGAATTTTGCATGTGTTTTGGAAGTGGCTACATTGGAAAGGCTTGGGTGGTTCGATTGATAAACAGTTCTCTGATGCATATCAACATACAAGAATCCGACAGCATGTCAGGCGCATGATGTGCTCCTCCGTCGATATTGTTTTTCGACGGGGAAACATCTCCTTGGACTGTACGCTATGCGTGTTTGTCCTGATACACCTTTTTTGATCGTAGTCTTGTGCCGCGTGTAAATGCCGCACCTTGGTACTTTACACGGCTTCATGCTATTCGAATGAATAGGGTCATGTTCCTATATACACCCAGATATTTGTATTTGCTCTATCTGTGTACACACACATATGTAGGGACATGACCCTCACCCAAAGCGCAGAAAGCCAAGGCAGCCGAGTCACGAGGAGCGATTGATTCTTTCGGTTTGCAGAGTAACATGAAAAACCTCGTGTCAAGTCCATCACATGTCGCATGATCCAAGGAGAATGTATCTCATCGTCCTCATCGGAATATGCTATTCGTGTAAATCATTATGACCATTTTGTGTGTGTGCGTGGAATTGGATATCGGCGCGTTACTCCTAATTAAGATGACAACTACCAGTTGTGGTTGCAAAGTCATGGTTGCGCGCGAAGCAGTGGGACAAGGTCACGTCGAATCTAGTCGTTTGCTAGCGCGGAAAATGCTCATTTTCTCTTGTTTTCCTTTTTGATTTTTAGTTTTGGAAGTGTGACCAGTCATTTTACATTCAAAAGTGCTGTCGCAGACATGCTTGTTATCAACTGTGCACGTTTCCTCAAGGAAATATCAACATGCTGAGCTCATGCGCCGGCCTCCGACTGCACAATAAACACACGAAAAGCTTGAATAACATGGATTGACACAGATCATGGGACTTTTCCGTTGAGCATGACGGTATGCAGTCTCCTTTACTCACGCGACATGCGTCATGACCTGATGTGAGGGTATTGAAGAGTGCCATGTCCATCGGTCAATTCTAGCGTGCAATTCAATTGACATGTCTCCGCAGCCTTCGAGCAAGGGTTATTGTCCTATTCATATTCTCGTGTTCTTGAGAAGTGAATTTGATGCATGAAATGATATTGAGAAGAACCGACAGCGCTATGCGCGTGATTCAATTGACATGTCGCCCCGTTGTGCAGTGTTGGATCTTGTCCCTAAAATTATAATACTTTGGAACCACATGTTTTCATGGTGGTTTAGGCGGTTGGTACGATCACTCGCTAATCGAAG
>NHOP01000155.1:0-18957 GCA_018697155.1 Pyramimonas parkeae | reverse complement strand
AGTGTGCTTTTCAGATGGGGAGCATCTGCTGCAACGTCATGCTGGATGATCAAAGTATGCAACTGTAGGCTACCATACCTCTACAGGTACATATTGGTATCAGTGTTTGAGCGTTTTGATGATTGTATTGTGGTCAAATGTTCAGCGGTCGGTCTTGTCAACTTTCTGATTTACTGGTGCTAATATTCTGTGTTAAGTGACAGCAAGTTCATTTATACGCGCTGCGTGCTACTAGTCATCACAGGTAAGGGCAATTTTGTCATTTGCCATGCGCGACAATCTAGGCGTCCTCACACTACACAATGGATTCTATGTTGTCAATGAGCAGGGCGCTGGGGGCGTCATAGGCAGCGGAATGAGCGCACAATCAAGTGCAAAGCACATCATCACGGGCAAGCACACTCGAGGTAGGGTTGAGAATACCAAGCCGATGGATAACATAAGGCACGTCATCCTACACGAACAAAGCATGAAGTCCTCATGGGCAAAGCAACCTAAAAGCATGGAGATATCGACTATTGTTGATGGCTGGGATTACCTTAAGCTGAAAATGGTATAGCTCCATCTCGTTGCTGCACCCATCAACACACATCCGGATTGAATCAGACGTCAACATAGAAATTACATCGTGAAGTACATCAGTAAGACCTGAGTTGCGAACTTTCCTGTAGCTTCCCTGAGTTTATGCATCCGACTTTCTAGACAGCAACATCTCTGCTCTTGATGCATCCCAGATGCGACAACTGTGTGCTACCATGTATGGATAAATGATTGAGGAGTGTATACAAATATCAGAAGTGAAACGCGTCAATTTCAATTGTTGACGGCCTCCAGCATGATACTCGCGTGAATTTAAACATCTGACTACATTCGCAGGTACTCAATAGGCCAAAACAGTACTCCAGAACGCGGACCGCGGGATTTCGGCGGAACCAAGCCTGCGCCTGCTCATGAATAATAGACATAATGCCCATGGAAGACTGGAATATGCCAAATCCAATCAATGGCTTAGCTAATAGGAATAAAGTAACAAGCGTTGATATGTTGTTTTCCAGAGTGCACCAGCCCGCCCAAGTGCCGCATGAACACTTCTAGCCTGATCTGTTTATACTATCATCCACCAGCTTTGCACACTCAACCGCACGTGCCTGCTGACTTGCGCGATTCCGCTGGCGTCGGTGTTTTCAACAATGTCTTCAAGGTCCTCTTCAATGGCATCGTTGTGGGGCACAGGCTTGTCCCCCTCAGCCAACACCTGCGTTGAGCAAACGAGTGGCCCAATAAGGTACTACTGATAAGGTTGACAATTCATGTGCCCACAATAACAATGACTTCCAACCAGCAGATAAACCAATGTGCACCTGCTGATTTCAAATTGAACACATATTCATGAGGTTTTTAAGGTATTCATAGCTGAATCATGAAATAGGCCGGATATTCTTGTTTGGCACGTTCTAGCATATCATGTGAATTCCATTATTGAAGTGATTGATCTGTAAAGTACAGTAGAACCAGTATAGGCACACTTGCTTACAGATGATGGATGAGGTGAGGGTATTTTCGGGTTTGTTTTTCGATATATTGTCATTGTATCTTGTATATGGTAGTCATGCAACATGTTTTGGATTTGTTGCATGACTATAGCAAGCAATATGTAGTTGAATGGTATGGTCATGCAACCAGAGTTGCACAACTTCACCCCTGAGGAGTACTGGCAGCAGGCACTCACAACAGCAGCAGGCGCCCACAAACTGCGGGGACTTTGATTTTGATCCCGTAGGGCGCATCTTGCGGGATGTTCATTCTGCATCTGTGTATATGTGGTAGGTTTGGTGCACTGTTCCTTGGAGTGATATTGTCGGGTACTGGATTTCGAATACGTGATCAGCTACTGTGGCTTTCCGCCCAGCTGGTAGGGGTCGCATCCATGATATATATACCTTAAATACATATGAAAATACATACATTTAGAAATGCTTAATGGTACACCACCAAACAGGGCCTTCGGTACGGCATGTGAAACATCCTAAATGTTTGTTTCGTATGCAGTTGGTTGCCGATCCATAAGCGCTAAACATGAAGGCACTCTTACTCGATGCGATTGCGATGATCTTCCAGCACACTTGCACCTGGTGTGTAACCACAGCAGAGCGAAAACTATGCAGAGCACTAACAACAGGGGAAAGGTTACAAGCACCACCTGTATTGACAGAAGCAGCTGGCCCTGGGGCCCTTCGCGGCGCGCCTTTGTTTCGTACAGAGTATACCAGCGGCGATAGACTTCGTGCCCAGGCATGGCATAGATGGCTTCCAGGTCCACGTCAATCGACCCGATCATCAGTGGTTTTGTGCTCATCGTGACAAAACGCTTTTGATCATACACCGTGAGCGTCATGCCTGTGCTTGCAAGCTCGCCCTTTTGCACGGTGAACTGCATGTGCCCCAAAACTACAAAGATTCAGACACTGGAGTCTGCTACGCCAGATTCTGGAGGTCTAATCCCACTAGTCCTACCAAACAGCGTGCTATCCGGTTGGACGGAGTTTTTCCTCCGCTGGTAACGAACATACTCGCCTACTTCCAAGCGGACAACAGGAAGTCCACGAGCAAGATGACATAGAAACGGTATTGTCTGAACTCATATCGAACTTGACTTCGTTGAATGAAAAGTCAATTGGTTGCTACCATATGACTGATTCTCTGATATACAATATCCGCATGCATCTCAGGCCTGAAGAGCCCTCGTCGCATGACAACATGTTTTGCAAACTGCAGTGCAGCCTGGAATAGGTGAACACGATATAAGTCTAACATAAAGAAACGCGATCCTCACTTTCCTCACGAGGAAACACAATGGGCCAAATATGGATACGAAAAAAGTAGGCTACGTACTGCCTATGGTTTAGGTTGTTTCATGGTCTGAAATACATGAGAGCAAATACCAGACCTTCCGCAGTCGCATTCAAAGTCAGTGCGTCTCATATTCGTTTCGTGGAAACAGTAACAGTCACATTCCACATCCGAAATATTCTCACTCTGCCAGCCTGAAGTGCAATTGTTCTCACTCACGGCAACATGGGGTGTCAAAATTTTGAGGAGCATGAAATTGAAGACTTGAAAACAATCGTATCACTTGTCACCATGAAAAAATGCCGAGATTCCCACAAGGGCGATGATGTATTCTTCCTGATGGGTGTTTTCTGGATGCTGACGCTGCCATCCGCCCGAGAGATCTTCATCTGCAGGCATGGAATCAATGCGTACACAATGAGCTCGCGAAATACTGCAAAGTGTTTGATACTGTAAAATCAAACGATGGAACAGTGCTATGCAGTGGCACCGCACAGGAGCCATGCGACTGTAGCGTAATTAACAACATATCTTGGATGTTGCGATTCATGGTTGCGGTGAACCCATTGGTTTAGATCTTGCGAGCAAAAATCCGCCCAAGAATATTGAGGTGCTGCACGTCGGTCTGATAATTGCACTGGGCAATGCTGAACAAAATATCTGGCTGTCCTTTGACGACTGCTGGATATACACCGACAACACACATCGCGGAAATTCTGAATAATTTTTTGGTTGATACTGCATGTTCCCTGAAAGTACAGGGTCTATGTATTGTTTTGTTTGGTTCACATTCCATTCACGTGCGGAATGAAGTCTCGGAACCTTGAGTGAGCACTCCGCTTATGCGACCTTAATGTTAACGCCGCACTATGTGCCTTTGCACCTACTTGACTATGGGTCATATCCTAGCAGACATGCATTTGAAAGCATAATGTAGTATTTTGGAGAAGGAATATGACCGTTGTTGCTCTACAAACAAAATTGAACGCTGCATACGAAATTGCGTTAGGCCTCGGCACAAGAGCAACAATACAGTAATGTCTCTGAAAATGATGTCATGGAAATACAAATGATGCACGCGCACTGTGTGCAAAATACAAGCACGCGTAATTAACAATGAGTTGCCATGTGTATGGCCGATGGTGTATATACATGGGGAAATAATGCTTACCACAAGGGCGATGTTGTATGTATGTTGATATGTTCACATTCCCGTGGTATATCACCTTTATCTAGAAACCTGGATATAAACGAGATAACACATACGTAGCGGTCAATCCCCTTTACATACATGTAGAATCTTGGATAGAAAGCAGATCGTGCACATGGCAGCTTCAACATACGAAACAGCGTAGCTTGATGGTCTGAACGCAAGAGTTCGAGTAGATAACGGATTCGGGCGCAGACCTTCACCCAACTAGAGGGAAGCGTGTCTTCAGAGGGAGCGTTTCTTTTTAACTCTAACAGGGAGAAGAACTGCACAGCTGTGAGGTCTCGCCCCTCCACCACGGTGACGATCACCTGTATTGCGCTCATAGCATTCACTACAATATACATCTAAAGAAGGCTTGCGAACAATCATAATGTTGCATTTTCATAGGAGCCTAGTTGACTGCGCATATGCCATTTGCCCAAGGCATGCCTTGGTTTGAGGTCTTTCATGCAACTTAAAGTGTTGAACCCATCTCCTCAAGCACAGGTGTTTGAATACATCTTTGGCTGCATTGCACTTTCTATGCAGAGATGAAAGAGCCCGGTTCCACCCGCTCACCTGATACTGCCCTGATGGTGCCTCTGGTACAACGGTGTCATCGTCGATTGAAAATGCCCTGCATTCAACTGTTTCATCAAAGCTGGACACAAGATTCTGAACGCCTGTGCTTAGTATGCTCGCTGCGCTTGATAGAAGTGTTCCGACCCCAAGATCGAATCCCCCCTCAGCCTTTGATCCTTGTTGCTCTGCGGCAGCTTTTTCTGCACTTGGATCCGCCATCCAGTTTTCCTGCTGGCACACGATAGTGAATAGTTTGAGGACACAGAATCAATTCGGGACACCAGAGTACGAAAAGGCATTATGAACGCCAACCAATCTCGCACAACACAACCATGATTTTTTTTCGAGCGCATCGCACGCTTCTCTGGCTGTGTCAGTAACCCTTCACGACGACTTTGTAGCACATCATTGGTTGAAGGCCCACCTCTTCACTGATTGGTCGTAACCTTGAAGATCTTCACCCTCACTTCTCCGTCACGTATCGCAGCATTACCAAAATTCCGCAGATTGCACATAAATTTGCGATACAAACCAGCAGAATGTTTCGCTTGTTAAGACACTAAAGTACTTGTTCGCAGGCGCTGCGCTCACATGACAAAGAGTGTACACATGCAAGCGGTGGTATGAGCCCTAGTCCATCCTACTTTATCGTGTGCTAGTAATGGTAACATCATGCTAGCGTCCCATGAAAAGTTCCGCTTTTTACCCCTCTTCATTCACACATCCTTTCGGGATGTAGATGGAAACTTTTCATGACGCGCTAGCAGTCTCGAATCCAGGGTCAAACTATCATGTGCGCGATTTGCCACTTACTGGGATCCACACAAGATACGATTTTCGATTCAATGATTTTGGGTGTGGGGGGGTGCCTTTTTCATTCGCAAATGAAAATGACCCATTTTGATTTCCAGCCGGAGATCATTCCCAGCACAACGTTTACATGAGTTGAGAGGATTGGATGAAGAGTGAGGTACTGGAGCAGGAGCCAATGAGGGAAATGCAGCTGAGAATTTCCTGCAGTACCTAAGTATCGGCGATCATATTCGGATACCAAATTCAGAAACGTGGCGTCAATTATCGCGCCATCCACACCATCATCGAATACACCCGAACGAAGATCCGATGTCGATATGGGTACCTATAGGCAGATTACCGATGGCAGTCAAGCAATAATCGTTTTAGTGGAACCCGCTGCGCTGTAAGGAAGGTCTCGCAAGGACCCAACCAAGACAAGACCACATAAATTGACGACCAGACGCCGTCACGGGTCGAACATTTCAAGAATCGCTCGAGCACCACCGTGTGCTGGATGGCGATCTGGCATCCTGTGCGTGCTACCCAGGTCGGGTACAGATAGTATATGCAATCGGGGTAAATGGATAGTTCTTGTTGAAGTTCCTCTTCTGGAAGAAGGAACTGTTCTTGTTCTTGTCCTTCCCAGTATCTGGACTGTTGAAACGATGAATCTACACAAGTCCCCCTTTGAGGGCCTATCGTCTCGCTCTTGCTCTCTGTTGAAACGAAAGAGATCTTCCTTCTCGGCGTTATCGAGGCAAGAGTGCATGCGAGACTCCATAGTAATCCACCCTGCAGAATCTGAACTCTTGAATCGATCGTTATTACGGTGACTGTATAGGCGCATATATGGGATTACACCCCAATCGCAAACGACGCGCTAAATCAGGACGGGCTTAATCGAAAATCATCGGCCGAGCATGCACCTATCATGATGGTTGTTGATGCGATTTGTATCCCTTGTTAATTGATCGTCACGCTAGATAATATGGCCTCTGATAGATGAGCGGCCGATGTGATAAATACCCATCGTGGTGATGATTTAGGTGATCGACAGAATCACTCGCTTACCTTAGATGAAACTCCCAGCCCCGATGTTCTTGGCACATCGTCGGCCGAGGCGGTTCATATCATGGTGGTTGTTTAGGCAATAGGTAAGTCCTCCTTAATTGAAAATGACCCGCTAGCATGGCGATCGATAAATCCCGGGCCGGGCAGTACACACTCGTGTGCGATCGGTACACACTTGTCGAATATGACCTTCCAAGTTCACACGGCCTTTGGGAAATCACGCCCGATACACACGACCTGTTACGCCGATGTTTAGGGCGAGTATTATGATCACTCGCCGATGGAAGATGACCCACCAAGCCGGCATGGCCTCAGACATCATGGACCTAGACATCGACTCTATATGCCCAGGCTTGAACAGGGGCGAGCCGCTGATTCCTGGATGCCGGTGGGTTGGATAGGGCGAATGGCACAGACCGTGCACTCTAGAAAAATATTCTCCCACGTCATACAAGTACATGGCTACAACTTGTCGACGGAGTGGATCGATCCCATCCAGTGTCACAGTTGCACGAGTAGTCGACAAATGATGGTCATTGGATCCACTCAGCGATTCTTCGCGCGCAGGAAGTTTTATCATACTCTTCTGTATACATTTCAATTACATTGCCCTTCGACCTTGGACTACATAAGTGCAGGCTCGCTGAACAGGGTGGCATGGAAAACCACATGGAAATGCATGCATGACACAAATGGCAGCAGGGCACGCCAAATGAAATTCATAACAGCGTCACTAGCATAGCCGTGGTTGCTGTCGGGCAACGCCTGTCCCGTTCTGCGCAAACTTGCCCCACCACGCAACCCACAACTCTTCGTTGACGAAAGGATGAATACCATCTTGCAGAACTGTGTGGGATGGAGCGCCGCGGCTGCCTTGCCTGTTCCCACGCGAAGCAACAACGCCGCTGTCAAGAAAGGCAGCACGCGATCCAGATCTCAATGTTTCAAGCTTCGACCTTCGGTGACGGTGTTGGCCGCCGACGTTGGCGGAACTTTTCCAGAGCTTGTCATTCCGGCGGGCGTCTACTGCGAGGAATATAACCGCACTAAGCGCCGCCCTACTCGGTGCGCGTTCTAAGGTTGCATGACAGGGAAATTTTGCTGCAATCAGACGTGCCAGGCTTCGTTCTGCGAATTTCACCTGCGACTTACCGGTTACCTGTCGTTCAGGGTACACACGAGACGGTGTTTCCCCTTGAATTTCCACAATCAGAAATTTGAATATGTTCTTTGAATAGATAACGTTGAATTTGATCTTTCCGCTTTTCATGACATCATTTGTGGTTGTAAGCACAGTTTGACTCCGTCTGTCACGTGTTTCGTTGATTTCGAGCGTGTTCTTTGCTTCTCCTCACGGTGTGCCGTCATGAAACGCAAAGATTGTCAGAAGATGACATTGGAGCTAGATGATTGTCACGGAATCCGAATTGATAATGTAGATACCCATGACAAGGTTGTGCCTCTCAAATCATGCCGCTTTTTTCTTTTGCCACAACCTTATCTTTTTCAAAGAGTTTCTCGCGAGTGAATATAACCCATTTCTACATCTCACTTTTGATTTTCTTTAAAGTTCGACATAATCTAGACGCATAAGGACAGTCAGTTTCCATAATTTGTGGTTGCAAGTGGTCACACCAAAGCAAGTAGATACATAGTTGTGGAACAGCTGAGCATTTGCCTTGATTACTGACCCGTCACGAATGGATTCGGTTGTTCGTGAGCTGGAATGGAGTCTGAGTGCAACTTTGATAGTGTTTGGGCGAGTCTCTGGACTAAGGCAGTCCAGAAGTGTGTTCGATTCAATCAGCACAAGGTTATGCTCCTGAACGAGCATCCATATCCTAGTATCTGTCTTGATAAAGGGTTCTCTGGCAGATTTACGGTATTTATCCGCACTTATGTGCTGGGATCAGTGCAGATGGAACAATACAAATTGTGGCTGCAAGAACTGAGGATGTCAGATATTAGTGCTTGCAGGACCATTATGATTGGTAATGTCCCTGTTGGCAGTGAACACCCTATTGCCCTACAGACGATGACAACAACAGATACACGGGATGTGAAAGCTACTGTTGATCAGGTATAAGCGATAACAATGTCTTGTGTGCTTCAATGAAATAGCTTAAAAGCATATACCTGATTAATGCTTAAGGTTCTAGCAAGGTGTAGCACTCTGCTGCCTGAGAAAAGTTAAAGTTTGTTCACAATGAAAACGTTCAAGTTATGTTGTTGTGCTTATCGTTGTATCTGCAGTGACCAACAGTGTTTCCTTCGTGAAGCATATGCTGATGCTTGCCAACAATTCTAGTCAGTCACTGCAAACTTTCCATAAGTTTTGATGTGGTTTTTTGTTTTTTTTTGAGTTGATTGGGGTGTTTAAACTCATGATGATAGGTGGCACACTCTATGAGTCGCTAAGATATTGATGATCTGTTCTATTTATGCATCTGGATGCCTGTGTGCAGGTCATGCGCTGTGCAGATGCTGGGGCAGACATGGTGCGCATTACTGTTCAGGGCATGAAGGAAGCCAACTGCGGCCACGACATCCGAGAGGAGCTCTTCAAGCTGCGGTAGTTACCGTGACTTATCAGCATGAAAAATTGTTCACTCCATGAAGCGCGATGCTTGTTCATAGGACTCCATGTTTGTGCAGAGGCCATCTTCCCCAAAACATAAAAACTGAGATCGGGCTTGGCTGCACAGATATGACACGCCGTTGGTGGCGGACATCCATTTTGCGCCCAAGGTAGCCATGCGAGTGGCCGAGGCGTTTGAGAAAATTCGTGTAAACCCAGGCAATTTCGTGGACGGACGCAAGACTTTTGATGAGATCACTTATGAGAGCGACGCTGATTACCAGTCTGAAGTGGAGCACATTGAGGAGGTCTTCACTCCCCTTGTGGAGAAGTGCAAGTCCCTCAACCGTGCCATGCGTATTGGTACCAATCACGGTTCGCTTGCAGCCAGGTACACTCCGCAAACTTGCTTGAATTTTCTTTGAAGTGATAATTTTTCTGTGAGCAAAGGAGATATGCTTAGACTGCAAAGCTCAGAGTAATGGCTCTTTACTACTCAAGTACTTCAAGGTATCACCAACATGCAGTTTTTCTGTCAAGTATGCAGAAAGAGAGAGCTTGTGGAATTCTAAGGCATAGTGGGTGTACATGCCTTCAGGAGTGCTCAAGTCAACAGAGTTTTGAAGCTTTCTGGAAATTCTCACTTGATCGGGTTTGTTTTAACAACGTTCATGCTTTGACCGGCTATGGAGTTTATGTATTTTCATCCTAATTGTGCAGCATTTCCCCCAGCATTGAAAGGAAAAGCTACACGATCAGTATCTGCGTTGACAGATTTTGGATGTTGTCTTTCTGAATTGTTGCCAATGGTTCATGTGTTTGCAAGTGCTGCAAGAGTATCTTGCTAGCTAGCATGCGGTCACGATACGTCAACAATCTGTAACCCAACACTAATTTCATCCTGATTACAAATGCAGCACTTTTTCTCACAATCAGACAGCACGCTTTGTGTGCCATTCTTGCTTCCACTTGTAGCTACAATGCTCTGAGCCGGTATTCCACCTTGTTGTGTCAAAAGTATTTCCCTGAATTCATCCCACCAAGCTGCAGGATCGTCTTGAATTTATTCCACAGATCGCGCATCTTCCCTGCAACCGTTCCGGCGAGTCATTTCTCCGGTTGACCTTTGTCCGAGGTACTAGCTAAGCGAATTCATGGACGAGACACCATAGGCTGCTGCGTAGCGACCACAACCGCGTTTCTCAAGCCGCCTTTGCATCTCCGACTCTGTTGCAGGATTCTGAGCTACTACGGCGATACGCCGCGGGGCATGGTGGAGTCGGCTTTCGAGTTTGCGCGCGTGTGCCGCAAGAACGACTACCACAACTTCCTCTTCAGCATGAAGGCGTCCAACCCCCTAGTGATGGTGCAGGCCTACCGTCTGCTCGCATCCGAGCTGTACGCGCAGGGTTGGGACTATCCGCTGCACCTGGGGGTGACGGAGGCGGGGGAGGGCGAGGACGGCCGCATGAAGTCTTCCATCGGAATAGGAGCTCTGCTTATGGACGGTCTGGGGGACACCATTCGTGTATCTCTAACAGAGGCACCTGAGCTGGAGCTCAATCCCTGCGGGTCCGTCACGCCACAAGCCACCCAGATGTCTGCGTTACTTGGGTCCCGGGAAGATACAATTTGCCATTATGTCAAAACACCGGGCACGCGCGCTGGATGTCAACGTGCGTGGTTGGAAGAAGAATTGGTCTTCATCGGGGTATGCACGTAGAAATCCTTACAGTCAGACCAACGCGGATCCAGAATGTCTATGCTCAACAGGATGATGGTCGCTAGAGACGCGGACGCCCACAGAATTCGAGCTAGCAGGGTTTAATGAAAACAAGCCCTGGTGGTTTTAGTCCCCACATCCCCATTGCTGTTTTCACAAGCGTATGCTGCCTTTGCCGGACGGCTTTGATGTTGTAAACGCGGGTTTCGTATGAAGAGGTTTTGGGATCGAGTTTGGGTATGACAGGTTTCTGCCACGGCTGTGGATTTGTGAAACGCCATGCCTGACAGCCTTTGTTCGCCTTCGGTTTGCGATCAACCGTCGTGCCCATTGCCTGAACACTTGCCATGGCGCCAAGCGTTTGCATGAATGCATTTTTGCCTGCGAACTCTTTTGTTCCAACGCACCGCATGAGGCTCGCATGCTTTTTGAGAGCTTGCTCGGAGCCCTGCAAGTCCCTTTTGTTGGAGAGTTAACGAAAAGGCTGGTTTCAAACGAAGGGACAAGAATACTGCACTAGACTTGCACATGTGAATTGTTTGCTGCAGATACAACGTGAACACCACCCGGCGTTGGCCTGCAGACGGTATCTATGTATGTGTTTCCGCCTAACTTGCGCCACGCAGACGTTTTCTATTGATGGCATACCGAGGAGGCCCTTGGCCATGCCGAGACTCCCGAGGTTTCAGTACAAGACAACTTGATGACCTTGCCTTCGGTATCCCAACCCTGCTCGTCACGTTGTGTCTTTCTTTCCCCATCTGCGTTCCTGCTGACGCTCTTCCTCTTGCTATACACGGAAACGTGGGACGCGCTGCAGGCGCCTGGCAAACCTGGGCAAGACGGCCGCCTCCGAAAACTGGGGCGTGGACAGCTTCCCTGAGACGACGCGCAACTTCAAGCTGTTTTCGCGACGTACCGGGGAGCTCCCCACGCAGCGGGAGGGAGACACCATGGACTACCGCTACCTCCTCCACCGGGACGGTTCGGTGCTGACAGCGGTGACGCTGGCGCAGCTGCAGAGCCCCGAGAAGCTGTACAAGGATCTCGGGTGCAAGCTCGTCGTGGGCATGCCCTTCAAGGACATTGCCACCTCGGACTCTCTCTTGCTGCGTGAGGTGCCCCCCTTGGAGGACACGGAGGCTCGGCGAGCGCTCAAACGCCTGCAGGACGTCAATGTGGGAGTGCTGGCTCCCCTCGAGGCGCTCCGCAAGGCGCCCCTCCCCAACTCGGTGGCGGTGGTGTCGCTGTCGGAGTTTGCGGCAGCGGGGGGCAAGGTGCGAGAGTTTGCCAGAGTGGCTGGTGTCGTAGCGATGGATTGGAACGTCTCCGCACAGGACGCTTTCGCAAATGCGAGTGGTAGGGCTTGCGCGTTGGGCTAGACTTCGAACGATGTTGGAGCGGGTTGGCCTCGTTGTATGCTAGCAATAAACAGGTCGCAGCGCTCGTACCTTGTGGGAGGCTGAAGGGTTGGAGGGTTGCAAACCACCAAGGCAGTCAGTCGCCGATTGCGCTGTTGATTCATTACACCATATGGGCCGGCGGGTGCTCCCTGTCACGCTCTCTTGTGTTTGCTACGTTACCAGAAGCGCTTGCACGATTTGCTCCTCGGGTTGAAACATCCACTCCTCTGGATGATACAGCTTCGGGTTGGTGGTTGGCACAGGGTTTGTGGCGACGCTTGGCTCCTCACAAAAGTCGAAAGCCTTGATGTTTTTGGGCACTCGGTTAGCCGAGCAATGCACTGTACCTTGGGTTGTGAATAGGAAATGCCTTGTGTTCTCATGAACATATTGATTCCTGCTTGCCGCCTGTGCCGGTTAGCTTGGCTTGATTGAACAAAGATTTTTTTGTCGATGCTACATGTGGTGTGTTCCGACAATGACAACACGCAACTTCAACATTTGCTTAGAATTCGGGCGATCGTGCCCAGAAGCCCTTGGAAATGTACGGCGAGCGAAACAACCAGACTGGAGAATCTGTGATTCCGCATGAAGAAGTAACTTCAATTTCCCGTACAAGTCTCTTGACGCGGTAGGGACATTCCGGAGAGCTGCAGCTGGTTGACAATTCCATACAGCCCTCAGGCAAACAAAGAGCGTATTAGGAACGTTTACACCACCTCGCATATGCACGCCGACGTTTAAACTGCCAAAGTTTCGGAACCCGCTTCAATGCGTTTCATCTTGGTATGCAATCGAGTTCCCCTTGCCCGTTGAAGCAAGCAAGGCTTGTTCTTCTCTCCTGTGTTTCTTTCATAGGATGGAGCTGCTCTGTTTGTTTGGGCCTCAGGTGGATCTGCCGGAGGGGGCTCAGCGCGTTGCAGTCACGGCCAACGCCCTTGAGACGGAGTCTGAGATTATGTCCCTCAAAGGCAGCGATGCAGTCATGCTGTTGCTTAACATGCCACTCTCTCAGCGAGTGCATGCATCGCGCAGGGTGTTTGAAATCCTCAAGCTCAACGAGATCAACGTAAGTTGCGAACTCTCAGTAGACTTGTTATAACCTGCAGACCCAGTGCCACCCACATGAAGGGCTTGGAGGTTTTGCTATATGAATTGGAAGCATTTGGCGGTCTTCTGTGTCTTTCAATGAGCCTGACGCAAAAGTGCTGTCATCTCTAGGTCCTCAGAGAGCATCGTCCATCGTAACTTTATCATTTTGGACTGTTCCATTGCTGTATATACCTTAGGTTCTTGTATTTGTTACTGCATAACATGCTTTGCATGGAAGATGACAGATTCAATAATTTTCATTTGCAAATAGATGGCAGGACTTGTGTGGTGTTCTCTGTGTCCCTATGATTAATGATAAACTATTCCTCATTAGTTTATGGAATTAGACTAGCAAAAGACTCAAATCACATCTTTTGGTAGCATGGCCTCTTGCCTTTTCGAATAGCGCAAGTGATTCCATATCTGTGTTGTACTTAGTGCGCGTACTTGGATGCCTGGTTCTTGCAGATACCAGTGATTCACCACCTACAGTTCACAGATGCTGAGGATAACGACACCGTTGTAATCCAGAGTGGCTCCTGTGCTGGTGCTCTCATGGTGGATGGTCTGGGTGATGGTATTCTGATTGAGAGTCCTCGGGACCCCATGTTTGTGCGTACCACCTCTTTTGGCCTGCTTCAGGGCAGCCGCATGCGCAACACCAAAACGGAATATGTGTCTTGCCCTTCTTGTGGGCGTACCCTCTTTGATCTCCAGGAGGTCACCGGGAAAATTCAGGTGCGCATCATCTTGAGTCACAGCATTCGGAATATGGTTGGTTGATGATTGCTAACTCCATTGCATTTCAATGTGAGTGTTTTAATCGGTACCACTTCGAACAAGACACGACCTATCACCTATATTTTCCATGTGGGGAACTGTCTTTCCTGTGAGTGTTATGCTTGAATGGTGTTTATAATTCGCTTGGTGTTACGTAGCCGGGATGTATTACTCGTACAAAAGATCGTAAACATGTTTGTCATCGCTCTCAGCTTGTAGCAGTATAATTGGGTTGAACAAGCCTGCCCAGGCACCAGTACACACTCTGTTGTCTGGGCAGGCTAACTCAACCCATTTTTCCCTATGAGCATGTTCCTGACCCAGGAGTGCAATGCAGCCATGGCGCTATCACTGCAAGTACCATGTTGGTGGTTTCTTGGGATAGCACGTTCAATAAAGGACGCGTGTATTTGCCATGAACAACGGCTGATACTTGCGCATTGTACAACGTTTGGAGGTTTGGGGGATGGACATTGTGGTCCTCAGAGCCTACTCACGCAACTAGGCTACTGCTTGACTGGATTCTTGTTTCTCTTTCTGCAGGAGAAAACTGGACATCTTCCTGGCGTTTCTATTGCCGTGATGGGCTGCATTGTGAATGGTCCTGGCGAGATGGCAGATGCCGACTTTGGCTACGTTGGAACCTTGCCCGGCAAGATTGACCTGTATGTAGGCAGGGAGGTAGTCCGGAAAAATATTGACGAGTCGATCGCCGTAGATGAGCTTATTGAGCTCATCAAGGAGCATGACCGCTGGGTGGAGAAAGAGGACGAGGAAGAAGAGGTCGCCGTATCGGCATAGACTAGCATGTTTCAATTCCGGACCATGTTCTTTGGTATTGTCTGATTGGAATCGTGGTGCCGGTTGAGCTGCCCTGACATAACTCTGACCGTGGAATCTATATGCCAACAAATGTATTCTAATCCTTGTGTACGTTATTGCAGTTCCATTTGTTTGGAAGAGCAAGTGACATGGACTTCATTTCATTGCTGTCCATCAAATCAAGAATGTTGTGGTTGTGCTGAATATTTATCAGTTTTTTGTGTATCATAATAGCGTATTTACCCGAACAGTGTTGTGGGCCTCGTCAAAATTCATGTGGTCAAGATTATGTTGAGTTTGTACAACGTTCCTTGGGAAGCTAATCATCAGCCTCTGTTGCCATGGGAGCTGTACAAAGGGTTTATGCGCACAGCTCCCATGGCAACAGAGGCTGCAACCTGGTTGTTGATGCCTTCTGATGATGTGCGATTGAAATCATTTAGTCAAACATGGTGGTAGCTTCAGATTTCTCAATGAAAGCCTTTGTGGCCAGTCCCTACGAGACTACCGCCCTGCCAATTGCACTGTTGCATGAGAAATCAAAAGCGCTCATTGAATGCAAAAGCACTGCCCTGTCACCACGACTACGTTCGTTGTACTGCCTTTACTTCCAGACTATGCTACATCAACCAAAACCATATACAGTATTGCGACCCACCGTGACTTGAACCGGACTGCGGGATCAGACACCAATGCGCCTTCCACTTATGACGCTGTGGGTGCTTTGATGTCAGCGAATACAGGTTCAAGGTCAGGATCTTCCTCTTGTGAGAGGATTGCTTCTTCGTCGTTGATGATCATGGCTCAGTGCACACCGTCCTTTATGTGCTCGGTGTGCACCTCCTTGCCTTGTACACGAGGGAATACGGTATATTTGTTGCATCAAGATGTTGATCACAAAAGCCTCCGCGAGCATGTCTGACGGCCGTTCTTGGAGGCGTATTGGTGGCACTTACCACCACTTCTGGATAGTATTGCTCTCGCACTGGAATGAGGGGGATGTGCGTATGTTCTGAAGATTTACTAGCAGGTATCGGAGTGCTTGCATATGCGAATTCGTGTAGCCAAGATAGAGGTACATACCAGCAACAGAATGAAGATGGACTGGCGCCGAATTTTCGGGTAGCTTGAAAGCGTTTGAGCGATTTCCTGATTCGCAAGGGACTTCCAATTCATTTTCACGCCGCAATGTGCATGCTTAACATACTAAGGACCTCGTACAATGACAGTGTACGTGCACCGCGCTCAGAAACCACACAATGTTTACAGAATACATGCATAATGCGGAAGAATAGTCCAATTACGGCTCGATCGATCGTCATCGCAGGTTTGATCTGGTCCAACCAACAAGACCCGCAGCGGCGGACTAAATGAACCCCAAGATGATAGTTGCTACTGCAAAGAAACATATCACCATCGCTTTTGGTCTTGCAACTGGATCCCGATCTCTAGCCTTCTGGTGATCTGGAAGCCAGCTGATTTCATGCATTTGCATGGGTGTAGGTGTCATCTGTTCTAGCGAATGCTTCGCACAGATTCTGGAGACGCTGGTTATTGCACGCGTACACGACATTTCGGTAATATCTTCTAAACTTTCCATCTGCGATCCGGCACATTGCACTCGCACATCTTGGTGTACGAAATCATCTTCGACGTAGCTGTGCCAAGCCGGAATGGGGATGCCGCCTTGATCAAGAGAATGCGAACACTTCAACTCACAAGAGCTGGCAACACGAGGACCTCTATAGGTCTCACTAGCACAGAAAGCCCCTTCGTGCTCATGGACTGTAACAGCACCACACGGTGCCTGCAAACAAACGAGCGACCGTCGTCATTATGGGTTATGTACTTCGTTGGGCTATGTAGTTCTACATACAGGAAACAGCAGCATACTAATACAATAAACAATCAAGACACAATGCTGGATGGAGATTTCAGAGGATCTCGGTAAAAAACCTACAAAAGTCGTGCATGCAAAAGGTATTTCAATGAACCTGTACTGTAAGCTGCTTACCTGATAAATACTGGTGTCAGAATCCGAGTCCTCTCTGGTTGCAGGCGAGTTGTGCAGGCTGCGATGATCTTGAGATATCATGTGGTGCTTTGTGTCGGAATGCATGTGCTCAGGTGACAAGCGTATGGCTTGAGATACATCCGCACAACTCTTTTGCTCATCACTTTCAGAGCAATCATTCCCATATTGCAGAGTGCACTGGTTGTTGTCATCACCAGCTCTGTAGGAAAGATATAGCGAGACTCAAGTTCAATCTCAAGCAGGAAGATGTAAACGGACTTCAAATTCATGGCTATGTACATCATTCAAATTTGAGATGGGCTGTGAGATATGCAGAATGTGATATCCGAGTGTGGTCGTCCTTGGGGGCCACAGAAATCATGAGGCTGAAAACCATCACGAGCATGTTCATCAAGTCAACATACAGTCATCAGCTTAATGCACAAAACACCCACCTTGTTGCTCTGTTATGTGCTGAAATATTCTCGAACGCAGTAGAAGGGACTTGATAACCTCCATAACAGCCAAAGTTGCCACGAATAGATATGTCAACACTCTCAGAAGTATCACACGAGTCAATCAGCGCTGGGGACGTTCCTTCAGAGGTGTTGGAGCGCCATAAGGACTGACCAATCTCAAGATTGTCCATATCCACTTCCGGATTCATCTCACGAAGATGGTCCAGGGTGACACCCCAGTATCGAGCCAAAGTTGTACCTCGGTCTCCTTCCTGGAAAGAGCAAGGCTGACCATGATCTCGCAGGTACGCAGATACAGGTAATTGTCATCCAAACGCTATTGTACACATTATGGTCCACAGTGACAATAAACCAGATCCCGACCCAAGAGATCTGTCTCAGATGGCTATGGTGCCACTAGAATACAATGCAATGCAACAGTGGAAAGCTAATACTGTCGCATCTGAGTAGGATAGCCTGAGCCTATGAACAAGCGGGAAACAAACGATGAACGTAGACACAGCGTGCTGCAAGAATTGTTCAGCATTGAATTCTATATTAATTGAGAGTGCCGATGAATTGCATATACCAAATGGTAATGATCAGTACTGCACCTGCACGATATACTCTTCGCGCCTTGGTTGTACAACTGACACCAGCCACAAGATTTGTCCCACATATATGTTGTCCACATCTAAATCAGGGTTCAAATTCACGATCTCCTGCAAACTCATTCTCCGTTGGCTCGCCAGGTGCAGGATCCGATCTCCAGCCTACGTGCACGACGTATTCCCATCCAACGAAGTCAAGGCTGCACATACATGCAAGCTGCACACTTCACACGGTATTCAAAGGAATACACAACCTGATCATGATTTCACATGCCTTAATAAGCGAGAGCTCTTTTCGTCCTGAAACTTGGTGCATGATAATGTTGCCAAGGAGCCAACAGTCGATTGAAGCTTGAGCCCACAAATCCTGTGCTTCGACATGCCACACTGGTACACGCTTCAATATCTTAGTAGCAGCGAAGTTAGATGAACAACACAATGAAAACAACATGTCTGTTTACCTCAATAATCGCTGATCTGTACCACACGCTCAGGGATCCCGTACCTGCACTTCATAGCGCTCCAGCTGCAACGGTTGGGTGGGGTTGTATAAATAACCAGATGGCATCCAAAACCTTTTCTCGCTGCTGCTCAAGAGTCCAGTGGGACCTGCACATCAACGTTGGGTGGGGTCACTGCCTTTGCTTGCAAACCAAATCGAGACCATTGGCCATCTGAGTGAGTCGTGCTTACTTAAGTGATTGTTTCGACGGTTTGGAATTTTCTACCTCATTGAACGATACTGTATTGCTTACGCTATATTGTTGTAAATTCCGTGTCATCAATTTCAAGCTGATTGCAGATAAATTTAGTCAAGTGAGACCATAGATATGTGGTAGGTTTGGTGTACTGTTCCTTGGAGTGATATTGCAAGGCTATGGAAATCTACTGGGTTATCAGCTGATGTGGCTTTCCGCCCTATTGGTAGGAGTCATATCCCATTATATGTATCGGGTCAAGTGAGTGTCAACATGCTGATGTAATTC